>JAHFWL010001531.1:10000-50390 GCA_021292165.1 Shinisaurus crocodilurus
ATGGGCTAACTTGGAAAGATTTCACAGACTTCATTATTTTAAAGTGCTCCTCCTGGGTCTGTAGATGAAAGGGCCGAAACAGTTTGTTACCAAGGTCACAGCCGCAGCATCACTTTCCTGTCCACATCCGCAAGACTGGAGCACCTGTAGAGCCTCTTCCTTCCCGTCTACCATATTTGTATTCCGTCCTGTTTCCAAGGAGATCAGGATAATGGGCATGGCCTTTGCCCATTCTGCAATCACCACTTTTGCACAATTTTGCATTTAAGCAATACCACCACAAAGTAGTTGTCGTGGAGGGACCAGCAAAGCCATTTTTCGCATGTAAGTCAAGTATCCGTCTGTCCACAGTAGGGGTGCAGAACCACAGGTCTGGGGGCCAAATTTGGCCCTTCAGGATTCCCTAGATCAGCGACCCCCAACCTTTTTGGCACCAGGGACCGATTTCATGCAAGACAATATTTCCACGGACCGGGGTGTGTGTGTCGCCCATCGCTCACCTCCTGCTGTGCGGGTGGGGATGTATCCGAGAGTCTCAAGGGGGCTGAAGCAAGTCGAACTCGCCCCACTCGACCCTCCCGAGACTCTCGGCGACTTACCTGCTGCCGCTCAAGCCAAACGCGCCGGGGAAAGGACCTACAAGGTCCCTGGCGCATCACTTCCTGGTTCTCCGACGCTGCTCTTTTTATGTAAATGCCATGGTAAAGTACTTTAAAGCAGCCGCGATTTGCTTCCGGTTTTCTGGAAATACTCGCCGGGAGGTGAGCAGAGGGACGAGCCGTGTGGGGGTGCTCGCCGGAGCTTGCGAGCATCCCGAGAGCCAGGTAGGGTGTTCACGGTGCGTCCAGGCCCGGTTCCTAACAGGCCACGGACCGGTACCGGTCTGCAGCCCGGGGGTTGGGGACCCCTGCCCTACATGGCTATGTCCCCTTCCCCTGCCCCACGCCTTTCCCCTAACCACCAATTGTTCAGTGGTTTCCTGGCTTGTGCAGTTTTTTCCCCATTTGAAAAGGTTGGCATGCCTCTCCTACAGTAAGAACTTTAAGCTAAACTATATTGCTACTTTTGCTATTTTGGCCCTGCCCCTTTCCCCTTTGGCCCCACCCACCACCAGAATGTGCCCCCCCCCCTTCCCGAGAGCTTTTCCAAAATGGAATTCAGTCCTCGGGCTGAAAGAAGTTCAACATCCCTGGTTATGGGCTGGATCAGATGTTGCCTTTGGGTACCAAAATGAGTGGGAGCACATCTTGGGCTTGAGTCTGCTTGTACCTTGCCACCCTACCCTTCTCTCCCTGGATAGAAAGGGACATCTGTGGGTTCAACTCCACATGATTTGGGAGATTCATATCAGGAACCCTCTTTTCAACTTATTAGCAGCCCCACACCGCTGCTTTAAAGACCAGAGAAGAGGCATTGGGGAAGGGGATATGGAGCCCCGGGCTAGTGCCAAAGTTGAAGGTGCCTCGGCAAGGTGTGCCGCCATCTACGTTGCCTGCTATTTGAAATTTCCCACAATGCCCCAAAGCAATGGGAAATTAAAAATGGTGGGTGGTCCAGGGCCTCAGCTGCTGCCTAGGGATGCCAGGTGCCAATGCTGGCCTTGAGTTAACCCTTTCCCCCCTCCCATTTCGCCATCTAAATCTAGATTAATGCTGCTATTTCCCCTGTAGATATAAGAGCAGCTGGTGTATGTGTTTGTGTGTTTGTGCATGCGTGCAGTTTAGATTGAGGAAATGGTTTGGGAGGAAATGGTTAAACACCCCCTCCCCTAGCGCCATTTCTTCAGTCTTCAAAGCCGCTGTGTGGGACTGCCAGTTAGTAAAACAAAAAAACATGGGAGATCCTAATCATGGGTTTTTCTGTGTTGTCCTGCCTTGTTTGGCCCTGATCTGTCTGGATACAGCATTCATCTGTTCCCAGTGATGTCTGCCTAGGTCCTCTGTGTGTCATTTCCTAAGCTGCACTAAAAGAATGTCTGAAGATCGACCATGATTAAATGTATGATGTCATTGGAACACCCTGGGCTGATTTAACACCGCTTTAATGTGAAGTAAGTGTGATCTCCAAAAGCAGGGTTGTATCTCTGCTCTTCTGTCTTGGAGAGTGGTGCAGTGGCAATTCTCAGATTTCCTGATATTTGGAGCCGGTTTGGATTCAGATCAGCATCTGTGATGACAGATGCTGAGCAGATGTATTCGATAACCGGCAAAAATATTATTTAGAACTCTGACAATGAGGAGCAGTAGAGAAGACGTGAAAAGAGGCCTGAAGGAAGACAACTGCATAATTTTAGAGTGTTTCATGAAATCCATTCATGTTGCTCTGTGACTGCTGGAATTCTTCCTCCCCCCCCCCCCCCCCGACTATAGATCTTTAGGGGCTGATGAGAAATGCTTCAGAAACTATTTTTTAAAGTCGATTTTACATACAGTATTTTGGTGGGTGGTTTGGCTCAATATCAGTTCTTCATCTCTTAATGTAGTCTTGTATTTCCTTTTTTCGTCATCGTCCCCCCTTAGTTTCATGGTGATATATTCTAGTGTAATTTCACTTTTGAGCCTGCAATTCTATTGCTGTTCTGCTGAATGTTAACTGTATTGACTGTCTATGTCCAGTCCCATCATCGCCTACCAGTAAATAGCAATATTCTTTATGACAGACAGAGTGGGATTTAAAAAAAATATATTGCAGTCTCTTCATGGCATAAAAATACCATAAGCAATAAAAGCTCTGTGGGTTCATTCTGTTGACATTTGATAAGCAAAAAAACGAGGATGGAATGTAAAATCATAAATGCAGACATCACAAGAAGATTAAAACTTAGGTGTTCTAATATATCTGAACATTAGCGGAGCACAAGTAGTTATCAGAAAGAGATCAATATCAATGCATGGACTTGAACATAGCTCCTTAGGGGAGGAAAATAGTGTAAACGCTGTCTGACTTGCATCAGGAACGGTTTTCTTTTTTTCTTAGAATATTCTACAAGAGAAGCTAAAGCTAATGAAATAAAGATTAACATGGAAGAAATAGTCATATATGCTGTGATATTTTCTGTCCCTTGCCTTCTGCTCCTGGTCAAGAGCCTTGTTTCAAATACCCTGATCCTCCCGATCATGTTTACTTTGAAGCAATTCCTATTAATTTCACCGGGATGTATTTCCAAGTAAGTGTGTGCTTAGGATCACAGCGCAGGAGTATCTGCTTCTTCCAGAAGTATCTTTTAATTTAAAAATGCACACTTTAAATGAAAAGCATTAAATGAACAGCAAAGCAACATTATTTCATTCCATTTATTTCATTTCTATACCGTCCCACAGCCGAAGCTTTCTGGGTGGTTCACAACAATTTATACATAAAAACAACAATAAAAACATACAATATAGTTAAAAAGATAAAAAACCAAATTTAAAAGCACAGTTTAAAATGACAATACAAAAGTTAATAAAACTAAGCCTACAGGTGACAATTCCCCTCCTGCTGATGTACACCCCCCCCCCGATCATGTACTGTCATGACTCATGATGATCTCAAATTGTGTTTCATGGTTCTGAAGAACAAAGACGCCAGCTTGGATCCCAGCTCTGGTTCATAAACATTATTAGGCTTTGAAGGAGCCAATGACTTACTTTAAGCATGTCCATGGGCTTGCCTGTGCCCACTGGGTTTTTATTTGGACTTATTTTCTTTGGGCAGCTGGCCTCCATGGACACACACCGTTTTTGAAATTCCCCTGAGCTTCTAAAGTAGTTTGGTTTGCTATGTCTGGTGGTAGGGGTGATTTTAAAAAGTCAGAAGTTCCACTGAGCAAGTGGAACCAGTTGTGGAGTACATTGGGTCCTGGCCCAGTTTCTAGAATGGGAATGAGACTTTATATTTGACATTGTTTCCAAATCTGTAGCCATGAGCATTAAAGAAAATTAATAGTGGGTTGAGATTCACATCTCGGTACTTCTGAGTCCCTACATTAAGGGCTGCTTGACATTATTCAGAATGGGCTGTTCCACACATTACATAGCAGCTGACCGGGGTTTATCCCCAGTTTAAGCTTCATTGATCCTTAATCCAGACAAGAAAAAGGTGCTCCTGGTCAGTTGAAAGGCAGATCAGGGTATAGGAATTTATCCTGTGTTGGATGGAGTTACACTCTGAGTTTCAGTGTACTGGATTCAGCCCTAAACCTGGATGCCCAGGTATTGGCAGTGGCCAGCGGTATGTTTGTACAACTAAGGCTGGTGCGCCAACTGCACCTGTTCCATGAGATGTCTGTTCTCGCTATGGTGACACATGGCTGTGTTACTACTGTAACACGCTATGTGGAGCTGCATTCGGAAAGGGTTCGGACTCTTCAGCTGGTCCAGAATGCTGCGGCCAGTCTGTTGACCAGGACCAGTTATAGGGAGCATATGAATCCTTTGTTAAAACAGCTCCACTGGCTACCAGTCGGCTTCTGAGCACAACAAGCACAAGTGTTGGTTATGAGGCCCTACATGACTTAGGACCAGGCTATTTGAAAAACTATGTTCTGCCATATGAGCCTGTCTGGGCTTTAAGATCCTTGGGAGAGGCCCTTCCCTTCTCTCAGTTCTTCCACCATGGACAGCTTGCTGGCCAATGTGTGAACTGAATGCTGGACTAGATGGACCCTTGGTCTGATCCAGCATGGCTCTTCTTATGAGAAGCGCTTTTGGTGGGAGTAAGGGAGAAGGTCTTCTTGTTGGCTGCACCAAGGCTCTGGAACTCCCTGCCAAGGGAGGCAAGGCTAGCTTCCTCTTAGTTGTCCTTCAGCTGGCAGGCAAATGCATTTTTATGTAGGCAGGCTTTAGGCTGATGCACTGATGATCATCTAAACTAATATGCAGCTGAAGTAGCCCAGTTCTAGCAACGGGCCAGCGCACCCACCTCCAAGTGCTCCACTTTCCATGGAGCTAGAGTGCCAATGCAGGTAGGGTGACCAGTATGAGCTTTTGGAAAGATGGAATGCTAGGTCTGCCTTCTTAAGGCTTTCTGCTTTGCGAGGATGGGGTGGAGTCTGAGAGGGGGCACTGGGTTCAGAACGCTTCAGAACTGGTTCACATCGCACAACAACCAGCCATGGTGGGTTCTCATGTCATCCAAACCCAGCATGTTCCTGTAGGGTGGCTTATTTTTCCTGAACAAGCCACCCTGAGAACCCACGGCTTGCTCTAGGGGTTGTCGTGTTGTCTGAACCCAGGAGAGCAATTTTATCGTGGATTGTTGAGAACGGTTACAGAACCGCTCAGTAAGAGTGGCAAACACCCCCACCCCGCTGCTTGCTTTCATGATCTCGTCAGTGACTGCCCTTACATTGATGCTGAAACAGCACTTTGGAGGAACTGTCACTTGTTCCTCGGCTTTAAATTTCCCCTCCCAAGACCTCAAAAAAGTGCAATTGGGGTTAGTTCCCCCCCCCAGCCCCTGAAAATTGCACATTTTAAAAAGAATTGTCAGTCCTTTGTGCACTTACGGCTATCCTATACAAGGTGAGAGTTCATATAGTCTAATTTGTACACAGTTGTCAGGGACCAAGCTGTCAATGGAAAAGCACCGGCAAAGGGCAAAAAAGCAGGGACAGCTGGCAACTGTGCGCAAATTAGCCTATATGCAGTCTCACCTTGTCCTCCCTTTGAAACAGACAAGGGAATTGACCAGGCAAGACTACACATATCAGATAGCCACAAGTGTGCACTTGTGTACCTGCAATGGACCGACAAAGATAATAATAATAATAATAATAATAATAATAATAATAATAATAATAATAATAATAATAATTGCACAATTTTCAGGGGCCAACCCCCCCCCCCAACATTACAACCTCATTGCGCTTTTTTGAGGCTCTGGAAAATGGTGGTGAACTAAAAAGTGTAGCAATCGGAGTGGGGAGGGGGAGACAAGATGGGTTCTGCTGCAGATGACACTGGAATACATGCCAGGAGCTGGCTGGGAAGGAGGAGGAGAACAAGCCACAGTGAGCCCGATAGTCTGTCAGGCGCACTGTGGGTTGTTCAGTGAACAACCCACCCACCATGGCTTGTTTGCAGGGTGGCTTAGCATGACGTGTGAACCTGCCCTCAGTCTTGTCTCTGGCCTTGTTGAAGCAGGTTGCTTACTAGGAGCTCTGCTTGGTGCCGTGGCATTTGGCCACGCATTTGGCGTAGCGGTTAGAGTGTTGGACTGGGACTCAGGAGATCCGGGTTCTAGTCCCCACTCTGCCATGAAGTTCACTGGGTGACTTTGGGCCAGTCACGGACTCTCAGCCTAACCTACCTCACAGGGTTGTTGTGAGGATAAACTGGAGAGGAGGAGGAGGAGGAGGAGGAGGATGATTCTGTAAGCCGCCTTGGGTTCCTGGAAGGAAAAAAGGTGGGGTATAAATATAATAAATAAATAAATAAATTGGCCTACCTTGCTGTCCCATGCCCCTCCTTGGGATCAGAATACGACACACACCAACTTCAGTGGTCTGTAGAAATGTATGAAGACTTAACTATGGTTTGCTGGAACATCTGAATTACTGGATATGATCTGTGATAGGCTGGCAAACCATGGTTTGTCCTAACTGTGATTTGGTGTAAAGTTTGTGCAAACCATAGTGACAGCCATTGCTCTATCTCCAGGGCAATGGGAGTGAATATAGGGAGTTGAGTGCTGAGAGGACAGAAAATAAGAGCAGACGGGCAACTCTCATATTTCAAAGATCAGACTTTGGTTTAGCTTCTAAACTGGTTAGCACAAGCCATGCTTTGGTGTGATGTCTGAAAGTGTGAATTAAAAATATTTTTGTTACCTGGGTGAATAATTTAGACATGGATCGTAGATGTGAAGCCTCATATTTATGGTGCTATTTCCAATCATGAAAAAATAGCTCCTTCAAGTTGTGATGGTTTTATTGTGTAAGACAGAACCCGTACTCTAATGCTGTCAATAGAAAACAGTGTGGAGGGGGCATGTGCAGGTAACTGTCACCTGTTAAACTCAAGAGCTCTAATGCCAGGACTTCTCTTTTCGACACTAACTTGGGATGCGTATTTCTGCTGGGGGATGAATTGCTAGCAGCAGCTTTGTTCTGATAACAGCATCTGGCACTGGATTGATTTAACAGGCTCTGAGGTTTGCTCTTTTCAGATATGCATTCTTACGGCAGCTACTGTGTAGTTCTGACATGGCCACACGCTGCTGTTGTCTTTTCTGCCTCCTAGCACCACGTGTGAAGCTAAAGCTCTTTGACACCTGCCATTTGGGCCCCTTTCTTATGGAAAAATGTCATCGTTTTCCGACAAGATGAAGACAGATATCTGATCGTTCTTCTCTTTGCAGAGATGTGCTGAGGGCATGGTTCATAGATGAATGGATAAAGGATTCCAGTGTCACAGTTGCACAGTTTGCTATGTTTGGTTTAGTAAGCTAGAGGAAGGTTTTAGTGCTTTGGATTGGAAGATCTTATTCGAAATGGAATATAGGGGATGTTTAGTTTTATAATACTAAAAATTGCTCCACTTTTCGCACTGATTTGTTTTGGAGAAATCACCAGTGTAAAAGCTTGTGATTTATTACATCTTGAAAAGAAAATAGGAGTAAAATTGGACAAAATCCTATAATAATGGCCACACTTGGATGATCATATCTCAGCTTAATAAGCCAAGATACGGATGAGCTTTTTGCCTGTGCATGCAGCCCCTTCCTTCCTTCCTTCCTTCCTTCCTTCCTGGTGAGAGCAAACAAACCAGAAAGCCTGTAATGAAGCATGGGTTGAAGTTGGTTTAATATCCTGGCTTGTTCTGAAGCTGGTAACAGTAGTGTCCTCTTTTGGATGGAATGGGGAAACTCATTTGTTCATATCTCGGTATATTAAGCCAAAATGTGATCATATGTACCAGCTCAGTATTTGAAAAATTAGCAGCAAAAATTTTGGTGTGGATTTTAAGTGTGTCTTGCGCTGCCATTCATGCATGGTGCTTCCATTCATGCATGGAGGGAGTGGAACCAGGGTGGACTGATTTAAAAGAAGGCAATTTAAATCACTGATTTAAATCATGAGTTAATTCGGCAAGAAAAAAGGTTGATTTAAATCAATGATTTAAATCTAGTTTCCCACTGAATCTTTTTCATATATTTCCTAAACAATGTTGTAAATCTGACCACTAAGTTATGTTAATTTACAACTAAATACAGTATTTTTACACTGTTTTCTTCTTACAACCAGGCTTTCCTTTTTACCTATAGAGGAAATGTCTTTAAAATATTCCCATATAGGATATTTCCTATGACCAACACCCATGACAGTTTGAGATTACAATCCTATAAATGGATTATAAATCCTATAAATGTCTCCTCATAAATAAGTTAAATTGATTTCAGTGGGGTTTATGCCCAGGCCTTGCTCTCACAAAAAAACAAAGTTGTAAACAAAAACAAAGTGCCCAAAAGCAAGGTTTTATAGTGGCCTGAAACAATCCAGTGTAATTTTTTAAAAATCCATTTTTTTCAAGCATCGAATTTTATCCACTCTGCTATATTATCTTTCTGTCTTCTTAACTCACTCTTCTGCCTTGCTTGGCCCAACACCATCACCTCATAAGCACAGAACAACAATCTTATCTAGCCTGTGTCTTTACACATGTGCCTTTAGTCAGAGAAACTGAAAGCTCAGAACTCAGAACTTTCAAGAAGCAAAAGCTGTTACTTAGGTTGAACAGAGTCATTTTCATGAGATGAAAAACTGAACTGAATGCCCATCTTTGATTGCTAGGTAACTTCATTTTTATGTGACTGTAAGTGTAGGAATAGCATGTTTATAATGAGATTTCCTTTTTCTGGTTTTCGTTTTCGTTTTGTTGAAATTCACAATTAAAAAATAATGAAAAATGGCTGGCTGTGGAATGCTGGGAATTGTAGGACTTTTCCCCATCTAAACATGCATAGGATTGTGCCGCCTGTAACCCTATAAACCCAGACGATTTCAGGCATCACATGCAAAGCAGGAGGAGTGCAGAGGCGAAGGTCACCTCTGCACTCCTCCCGCTCTGCAAAGCAGCTAGACGGCCGATCGGCCATCTAACTGCAGCACTTCAGAGGGAGGGGGAAGGTAGCTGAGGCACTGCCAGGATCTATCCTATCTTGGCGGCATCGGTCTCCTCCCCTCCCCGCGCCCTGGAATGCCCCTTAAGCCCCTTCTCCAAAGTTGCTCTTACGACCATGGAGAAGCAGTCGGCATGGTTCTTTCCGTGCCGGCTGTAAGGGGGAGGGGGATCAGAGCGCAGATCTCCAGCTCCAAGTTGGAACTCTCTTCTGACCACGGAGCTGTGTCTCTGAAGAATCCTATAGCCCTCTACTAGATGCTGTCTGGGCGGGGTCATAGGATTGCTCTGCCTGAGGCTAAACCTAACAGGATTTAACAGATAGGAATATGACAGACTATAAGTGTGATAGACTATTTAAGTTCCTTAACTTTCTTTTTAGAGCAAATCTGTCATTATTGAATATACTGTTTTTATATGTTTAATGTTATATTGTAAAGTCTTAATGCTTACAATACATTGCTGACAGACATGTAGCTAAGAGTCTTTCTGCAAGAGCCTGAATGTCATCTTGCCTTGGTTGAAGAATGCTAATTTGGTAGCATGCCCTATAGGGGCATAAATGCATGGAATGAGAGAACACTTTACTTCTATTCCATTTTGTGGTGCCTGTGAGCTATAGACCTAGCCTGGCAAATTGTTTGTTCCAGGCTTCAAGGGTAAAGCTTCTTGTTGTGGGTCTTCATACATGACTAACCCTGTGAGCAGGTCTCTTTCCTTGCCAACAACAGCCACATGTTGACCACCACTAGCAATTTCAAAGAAACCACCATTGTACCAGCTTGACCTGTCTGCCTACTTAATATTATGGCCAGTACTACTCATGTGAGATGTCAAAGCTTTCATAAACCTTGACTTTCTACTCTGATTGTTGAAAAATCAATTTGGTTAGTGGTGCTTCTCATGTTGTCATCAGAAAACATGTTGCTATTCAATATTGATATCCTTAATTCACGTGCCAGGGTATCCTGAAACATAAAGAAATATTATTCTAAGTATTAAGAGACATATTAATGCAGGAATGATAATAAAGAAAATAGATGCCATCAGGTGGAAGTGAGGATCGTATTAGATGAACCTCCATCGGGATTTAGTGAGATTTTTTTAGCATACTATTTTTGGTGTTTTATGTTGGCTATATGCACGTTTTCAGCTTAATAACTGATGTTTGGTCTCATGGTGCTAGTCCCAACCTGCAGAGGTAAGGACCCATTAAAATGGTCCACCCTCAGAGACTTATGGAATTTGATGGATTCCCATATGCTCTGAGGGATTTTCCAGTAGACAGAACTGGTGATTCTGTTGAGCATGTTGTTGGGCTGTAGAATGGCGAGGCATAACAGGCCATTGACATAATTGCTTCTGAGTGCCCTCTTCAGCACTGTGGAGTTTGTATGGCTCCCTGATTTACCAGGGAGCTCTGGACAATGAAACAGGTCAGAAGTACTCCTCATGAAGGTAACTGAACACAGGTAGGAGCACATAATTGTGCCTAATGTGTGGCAGTAAAGACAACAAAGGAGGCTTACTTTGCCACCTCCATCGTCTCCTCGAATGTCCATCCAGCTGAGCTTTCCTGAGTGGTTCAGGGGTTGCTTTCATCCATTATCAGAGCCCTCAAAGGCTCGCTGTGACAGATTTTCCAAAAGCTTTGAGGACAAAATTGCACACCTTTATGCCGACTTGAACACAGCTATTGATACAGTGTCTGTTGAGGTGTCCAGTGCATGGTCTTGCCCTGTTTGGTGGGATCAGTTTCAGATTTTGAAGCATGAGGATGTGGATAAGAAGTTTGCATCTGAGCAACCCACCACATGCTCTCTCAACCCTTGCGCATGATAACTTCTTTGAGCTGGCTGTGGAGTGCTGACTGGATGGATCAGGGGAGTGGTGAATGCATGATTGCATGATGGTTTGGGCCCTGCTGCCTTGAAGGAGGTGGTGGCGTGACCACTCCTGAAAAAAACCCTCCCTGGACCCATAAATTTACGCTAATGACCAGTCACAAATACCCCCTTTTTGGGCAAGGTGCTCAAGTGTGTGGTGGCATTTCAGCTGCAGACATTCTTGGTTGAAACTGATTACCTTGACCCATTTGAATCTGGGTTCAGGCCCAATTTCAGGGCAGAATCAGCTTTGGTCACCTTGATGGATGACCTTCCTTTGGAGAGGGACAAGGGGAGTGTATCTGTGTTACTTCTTCTTAATGCCTCAGTGGCTTTTGATACCATTGACCATGGTATCCTTCTGTACCATCTCTGAGAGCTGGGGGGGCGCTGTTTTACGGCAGTTCAGCTCTTGCTTGTGTGGGTCAGTTCCAGAGAATAACATTGGGTGACTGCCTTGACTTGTCCCAAATGTTGTTTAACGTCTATATGGAACTGTTGAGAGAGGTCAATAGGAGAGCTCTATTTCTCTCTAACATCTGAAGGAGAGGCTGTGCATGTCCTGAACTGGTGCCTGGATGCAGTCATGGGCTGTATGAGGGCTAATAAATCAAAACTGAATCCTGAATCCCCATGGGTGGATGGTTCCCAGGTTGTTTATTTGTTCTGGATGGGGTTGCACTCCCTCTGAATAAACAGGTATGTTGTTTGGGTTGCTCCTGGACCTATCCTTGTCACTGGAAGCCCAAGTGACCAGTAGCCCAAGGCACCCATTACCAACTTCAGTTGGTGCACTAACTATGCCCATTCCTGGATAGGGATAGCTTAGCCACTGTGGTTCATGCGGTGGTAACCACATGAGTAGAGTAGTGTAGTGTGTGCTGTGTGAGTCTGCCCTTGTGCCTGGTTTGGAAGATGCAGGTAGCGCAGCAGTATGTAGCAGCTGGGACGCTCAGTGGGGCACCTAGCTATACACATATTACACTGGCTACCTATTAGTTATTCAGCTATGTTCAAGGTTCTGTTGTTGACATACAAAGCTGTAGGAACTGGGCCCGACACCTGTGTAGACGTGCCCCCAAAAGACATGGGAACTGATTCTGAGTCAGGTGAGGAGGGGGAAGCGGAAGGTGCTGGCGCGACACCAAGGGTGAGGGAGCAGGAGACCGGTGAGAAGTAGCCAAGACAGAGAGGAGGGAATCCAGCTGTCATCTAATCTTTCAGAGGACAGCCAAGCTGGGCCTTCTGAACCCATGGGAACGCAAGCTCCTAATGAAGAGGAGGTGGCAGAAATAGAGAACCGGAGAGTTAAGCATCAGATGAAAAGGGAAGAGCAAGGCAGGGTCACTCAGTCAGCACTCAAAAAAGACTTGGCATTGCAGCCAGAGAGCTGGCCACGTAGACAGACCCACCTTGAAGGCAAAACTTAGTAGCCAGCTCATCTTGAGAAGGGCAGGCAATAGTAAACACAATCAGTTTCGTAACAAAAAGCTCTGTATTATGCAAACCCTGCCTAGAAGGACATCTGTCTCTTTTGGTTGCATGAAGATGCAGTCTGTAGCCTGAAGCAATGCTTTGTTTATAGTTTGCATAATAAAAGTAATTGACTAAGAATACTACTTAATTGCTTCACTACAAAGGGAGCCAGGGGCCAGAGACACCCAAGGAAAGCCTTAAATCACTTGGGATTTAATCACTTTCCCCTATATATACTTGGTCTACCCTTGAGATCTTATAGAGGAGGCCTTATTGGTCATTCCATGACCAGCTAAATGTCACCATGTAATATCAGGAAAGCGGGTCTTCTCAGTAGTGGCACCTACTTTTTGGGATACTCTCCCGTGTGGTTCTAGAAGCAGAAACTGCAGCAAGTTTCAAATGCTTTTCGAAAGCTTAGTTGTTTGCACAGGCTTTCTGTGGCTTGCAATGGACTATAATGCTGCTCTGTTTTTCTGTTTATTCTTTCCTCTGAAAGTTTTTAATTATTTATTTTTATATTGTTTTTATGTTTTACTTATGTACTTTAGTGAAAACTGCTTGGGAATTTTATTAAGTTAAGTGGCATATAAGTATTATAAATAACTAAAGAATACCTATACCTTTTCTTTTTTAAACTTTCCCCCATATGAAGTTATAAGTTAGAGAATATCAAATGTTTATGTTTGATGGGCAAAGCTGTGGTGGTGTGTTCTTAATTTGCAGATTTCTGGGTACTCAGAATTTTTTCTATAAACATCATTTTGCTTGAACTTTCCCTGACTCCCTAAAATTTACTGTGAAGAGGGATTTCAATAGCTCTGTAGAATGTGAGAGAATGATTAAATATGTCAGTATTTGATACATGAGTTATTCCAAAAGATCCTAAGGTTAACCAAATAATAAATTGGACATAAATACAGCCGACTTCAAATTGAGTGTCAGATTGCGACGTTTTTCTCCCACACAAGTGAAAATAAATGTACTTTTCCATGGTGGGGATTTTCCAAGCAAGGATGATGGCACACTGCAAATCTGACAATCCCCTTCTGAGATGTGTTATTTTTGAGACATATGCCACCTCTCTTGACCTATAGCTGGCATCCAAATTCATTCTTAGGTTTAGCTGCCAACCAAGAACCCAGTGTAAATGACTGCTGCTGCATTGCCTCCAGGGTTCTTTTGTGCTGGGGCTGAGTTTGGCTCTAGCAATTCTTACTGTCAATCCAGCATTCCTCTAACCTAACTGGAGCTGAATTCATTTATTTATCTGTGTGCACATGTGGGCACATACACACAAAAAAGTGTTTAACTTTGTCAAAAAGAAATCGGTGAGAAATGGCTTTTGAGAAGGGCAGGCATGGTTTGGAATTGTGCAAATTTAAGCTGATGCCATATAACACCAATTTAATACTTTGGCTTATTCAGTCTTTACGTTTATAGTGGTTCTTCGATGTATTGTTATTTTTTAAAAAAAATTTAAAATCTGATTGCACCGGATGCGTTTTATTGTGTGTACACTATTTAGTTCCAGTTTACAGTGAAACCTTTATCTCAGACTGAATTTGGGGACAGTTCCTCACATTGACAGGCAGCAGTATTTGAAACGACCTGTCCTGCTCTTGCTATTTCCTTACTGCTGTTTATAGAGGGCTGCGCTGAAATCCAGTCCTCCTTTTCTGTGCATGCAGAAATGCAGTTGCAAATTCATGTTCTTTTCACTCACCATTACAGCCTCTACAAGAGCTTCCTTGGCATAACCTTGAAAGTGTGTACTTGGAAAATGTTTGTATTGCTTTATGGGGAGAATAATGAAAAGTGTTGAGTGAGCTCAAGTGGGGATTTAAATCCAGTTGAGGACTTAGATGGGAGTGCATTTGCTTCACAAGAGGGAAAGAGATTTTTTTAAAAAATGTTTTGAGAATCTGCCTTAAAGAAGAGAGACGAGTGAGATGGGGGTCATATTTCACCGTTTTTGGCTTACACGTGGAGCATGCTTCTCGAATTGTGGCACAGTTTCGATTGTGTGAAGGCACTCGCCCTGAGAGCACCAGCTACACTTAAGGAATAAATTAGCAAGGTTAGCCTTCTCAGGAACCGGAGGCTTAAGCTCCTGGCTGCTACACTTTGAGTGTGTTTGATGAAGGTCATGTGGCTGTGTTCTCTGGCAGGTCCGATGATCACGTTGCACTTGGCAACAGTCTCTGGTGGTTTGGGACTGGGGTGGCGGCAGCATGTTGAAAGGTGAAGTGCTGCGATGTTTCGCAATAATGGAGGAAGATGCAGTGGGACCAAGAAAGTATCAGAACTTGCTGTGTGTGTTTGCGTTGGATTCATGTGTACAGTAATACCTTGGATTGCAAGTAACTTGGTTTGAGAGCGTTTTGCAAGACAAGCACATTTTTAAATATTTATTTAATTTTTTTGACTTGATATACAAGCGATGTCTTGCAAGACAAGTACTGTAGTACGGCTTAAATTAAAATCTCTATACAAATTTTTTTGGGAGGATTTCGTTTTGATGTAAGAGTGTTTTGGATTACAAGCACGTTTCCGGAATGAATTATGCTCTCAATCCAAGGCATGACTGTACATAGAAATGCATAGGATTGGGAGGTCTCCAGAAGAATTTTGAATGTTGGCTAATACTACCATCTTTCCTCTTAGGAATTTTTTACATGATTCCTATGGCCAGTAACGGCGACTGAATTGCCAAATCCTACCATTCAAATTTCATGCCTTGGCTTTGTCATCACTGCAAACTTGCATGCCCGTTCTTGACGGTTGCATAATAGATACATTTATCTTGTTTATGCATGCTGGACAGATAGGAGGAGATGCAGGAAGCAGATGTGCATATTTTGGATTGCCAGAAGGCAGCAAGGTGGGGAGCGAAAGAGCCCCTTTGGACACACCTTAGACAAAATCTATGAAATCTATAAGACCGGTGGCGCACCCTCATGCCATATCACAACATTATTTTAATGGCCCCTCAAGTTCAGCAGTGGTTTGCAATGCAGGGAGAGTGGGGGAAGAGGAGCTGCTGTTTGGGGAACACAAACACAAAGCCCCCCTGGGTGCGCAGAACTAGATAATTTGGATCCAGGTTCAAAAGTGATAGAGCTCTGAAGGAAGACATTGAAACTGCAGACAAGTTTTAAATTAGTTATATGGCAGGACACCCTTGCCTGAATCTTTTTCTCCCCCAGAAATACGTATGAGGAAGTACAACAGAGGAGACCTAAGATGAAGCATGTGCATGCTCTAAGAGAGAGCTGGGACCCCAGTGGCTTCTCCTGATTGGCGGCAGTGGAAAGGAAAGGAGCTGCATTGGGCCCCTGGTTTAGATGTTATTGGGACTTGAATAAGATGCTAGGAGAGGATATATTGTTGAATATTATCCTTCCTATCTCACGTTAGTGACATCAGTAGAGTTGAGTCCCTTTCCAGCTTAAAAGAAGCTTAGATTTGGCTAGTGTTAGCCAGTTAGCATTTGGTGATCCAGGATGCTTTAAGGCAGACTGGATTTCCCTGGTTTTGCCCCCTTTTCTCTCCCGCAAAACAATAATCAGAGACACAGTCTTGTAAAAGTCAAAAATAACATTTACTCACTCATTCAGGCAGACTTAAAAGCGTTTCTTACAGTTGATAAAGGTTCATTTGGTATCACCTGGGGTCTGAACTTATGGAGTTCAGACCAGCAACTCTTGCTACATGGTGTTGTTAGTATTACAGCAAACAAGCAACTCACTATTGTCTTAGCAGGAAGAGAAGAGCATTGAGCTACGCCCACTTCCTGCTAGGCACACAGGTAAACATACCTCACTGAGTCTCTTCTAGGAAATTCACCTGAGAAGAGACCAGTGGCTTTAACCCTTTCATGCACCTAACTGGTGAAACATGAATCATTGGTTTTGACTGCACTTTAAATATCCCACAGATGTCATGCAGTGATCAGAACAAACCAATGACATCAGTACCTCCTCAACACTCAGCATCATTTGGAAGTATCGAGATGTGTGTCCTAGGAGCCTAGGACATGTGCAAACCACCAGTGGGAGCTCTTGCAAGAGCACTAGTCAAACCAAGACTAAGAGCTTCTTTTGAAGCTAGTTACTACATAGCTTCCTAAGTTATGGCTAGGTCCTGCTGTGGCCATGTGTTGATTTTGGCTCCTCCCTCCTTCTGCATCTTTCACACTTTCGTACAGCTAATGTGGGTACCAGTTAGATATGGCCGCTCTTTTTGGATGGTTTAGGCCACAGGTGGCAAAGAACAAGGAAATCTGATTCATTTGCACACAGATTATGGCATCCAGCTGTGCTTGGCACAGATTTTGGGTTACTTCAGCATAGAATTTTGATTTCTAGTCTGTTTCTGTGGTTGAAAAAATCAGAAGCCACACTGAACCTACCTTAAAACATATTAAGGTGCCTTGTAATATTTTGCTTTGCTTTGCTTTGCTTGTGCTGTTATCCCACTTGCCTCTCTAGAGCCTATGTTTGCATGGTACTGTATTTCTTCTCCAGCCTACATAGAATAGCTTTCTGGGCTGCAGTAAACTAATTAATCCTTGATTAAAGAACGGAACTGTTTGTCAAAGAGTGTATGTCAACCTTTTCCTCCCTTTTCTTTGCTGGATATTGTCTAAAGGGAAGGGAGTATCCTCCTCTTGCTTTCCTACTGTGTGTATAAATGGTGACACAAGGTTTGCCCAGGTGTCAAAAGGGAAATAATTGGGTTTCTGGTATGGATGTTAAGATATGCCCTCTTGGTGCAATGCAAGAAAGCATGATAATAACTGCATGATAGTGTGTCAAGCATGCAAACAGGATATAATACAGTTCTTAGGGAGTAACCCAGTAGCCTCCATGTATTGCCACATGACTAGCATGGAAGTATTTCAGTTTCAAGGTTTCTAACATTGTGATTCCCAGACTGTGTGCTAGTGCTGACTAGCACGCCATGGGAAGGTCTGAAGGATGCCTAGAAAAATTAAGCCATCATGTTTGTTGCATCCACCTCTCTGTGCCTGTCTGAGTGGGGAGGCTATATTCAACATTGAACCCACTCACCCACACACACACCTCTTTCTTCACCAATAAATGCACAGCAACATAATTGGAAGCAAGCAAGCATTTGGACTTCCTGATGGAGTCCAGAAGTGGGAACGAATTCCAGAAACATCACCATTGCTCAGAAAACATGGTCCTATCCTTGAGCCTGACTGACTGTGCTGAGGGAAATGGGGGATACTAGAGGTAATGGCTGTATTCACACAAAACGATAAGCCAGAATTCCGGAGAATCCTTGCTTATTGTTCATGAGCAAACATGTTGGTTGCTGCTACCTGATCTCCCTCCCTCCCTCCCTCCCTCTCTCTCTCTCTCTCTCTCTCTCTCTCTCTCTCTCTCTCTCTCGGCTCCTCTCACCAGCGGGAATAACTTCAGTATCCAGGAACTCACCGGCAAGAAAAAACTTAGTGTTACATCAAGACTGGGATTCCTCGCTTGACATTCCCAAACAAGCCAGGAATCATAAGTGAACTTTACATCCTGGCTTCAGACTCTGGCTTGTTAGGGCAACAAGGGAGATGGTCAGGGATGTGGAAAACAAGACTTATGAGGAAAGGCTGGAGGAACTTGGTATGTTTAGCCTGGAGAAGAGAAGACTGCAGGGGGCACATAACCGTACTCTTCACACTGCTAACGTGCTGTCACGCAGAAAAGGGAAAGCCTCGTTCTCTGCTCCCACAGAGGGCAGGACTAGCTCTAATGGGTTTGAGTTACAGGAGGGGAGATTTCAGTTGAACATTAGGATAAATGTTTTGATGGCAACAGCAGTTCGACAATGGAACCAATTGTCTAAGGGTGTGTAGGCTCTCTCTCACTGGAGGTTCCCGAGCAAAGCCAGGACAGCCATCTGCTGGGGATGCTTTAGCTCTGGATATACTGACTAGGGCAGGGGTAGATGACCTGGTGCCTGCAGATGTTTTGAATCAGCATAGCCAACGGATAGGGATTCTGGTTGCCTTCCCCTGGGGTAGGGATTTGAACTAGATGGATTAGAGGTCCCCTTCCACCTCTGGTTCAACTTGTAGTGGTAAAAAGAATTCCTGCTCACTTTTCTGGGAGCCAGTCAATCGAGAAAATAGGTATGTATCTGTCAGAGTGTAAGCGTGGTGCTTGCCTCCAATTTTAATCCAGGAAAAAAATAAACAGAATATTTGTTTCCCAGTTAACAAAGTTTGGGAAATTCTTGATGATGATGAGGATGATGAGGATCAACAGGATGCAAAGGTAAAATGAATGCAAAAGAAAACAATGAATCAACATAAATTAATAAAAGAGATTATGTTCAGTTTTGAGACAAAAACATATAGTATGACTGAAGGAGATAAAGATTATGAGAGCCAGTGTAGCGTAGTGGTGAGAGTGTTGGACTGGGACTCAGGAGATCCGGGTTCTAGTCCCCGCTCGGCATGAAGCTCACTGGGTGACTTTGGGCCAGTCACTGACTCTCAGCCTAACCTACCTCACAGGGTTGTTGTTGTGAGGATAAAATGGAGAGGAGGAGGAGGATTATGTAAGCCGCCTTGGGTTCCTTGCAGGAAAAAAGGCAGGGTATGTGTTATTTCGGATGATACCAAGTGCGATATCAGATAAGGAACTTAAAGATTGGCAAACAATTATTAATACATATTGTAATGGAGGGAAAAAATATAGGATTACTAAAACAAGTTGGTATAAAGCACAAAAAGTAGGGGGTTTGGGTCTGCCGAATTTAAAATGGTATTATATAGCGAATCAATTAAGACATATAGTGGATATTATAGCACGACCTAAAGAAATAATGTGGTTGGAGTTAGAAACATTTGAATTACGTAATACTCTGAAGAATATTTTTTTTCAAAAAAATAATAATAAATTGATAAAAAATATAGACAACCCTTTTCTAAGAAATTTGTTAGTGATTTGGGGTACTAGGAAGAGCATATTTATTCCAGGGATATCTCCATTAACTCCGGTGGTGGCTCTAAACGATTTCCCCGAAAATTTAAGATCAGAGCTTGAGGGTAAACTAAGAGAAGTTAGGGTTATTAGATTGTCCGATTGGGTGGAAAAGATGGGGACTAGAGACCAAATAATGGAAATTGTTGGGAGAAGAAGATTGTCGTGGTTAAATTTATTACAGTTAGAACAGTGGTCGAAGAAATGGAAAAGGAAAACTGAATATGAGAGAGATTTAACTAATTTTGAAAAGATGGTTATGTCTAGAGATGGCCTACCAGGTAATGCATCAACAAGAGGTATAACAAGGGATTTATATAGATTGATTCAAAAAGCAGAAGAACAAGAGGATCAGCTAAAGGCAGTATGGGATAATGAATTTGAAGAGGTGACCTCGAAGGTCGGGTGGAACAATATATGGGATAGACGGATTGTGAAAATGATGTCAATTAGGATAAAGGAAAATTTTTATAAACTAATTTGGAGATAGTATTTAACTCCGGTAAGATTAAATAGAATAGATAATAATTGTTCTGCATTTTGTTGGAGAGGATGTCAGGAAAAAGGGACATATGCTCATATGTGGTGGAGTTGTAAAAATGTATTGGCGTTTTGGCGAGAGGTTTTTACAGAAATATCGAAAATTATTGGTATTAATTTAGAGGTCTGTCCAAAATTAGCATTGTTATCAATAACGGAGAAGCTTATTTGTGACCAAAATACGAAGGAGTTAATTGTAAACTTGTTAACTGCGGCCAGGCTAATGATAGCGAGAAATTGGAAAGTACAACATGTTTTCCTAATAACAGACTGGTATAAGGAAGTTTGGGACATAGCCCTAAACAATAAACTAACTAGTAGTATCAAATGCAAAAAAGGATTGCTAAAGAATAATAATTTTATGGATATATGGAATCAATTACTAGATTATGTATTAATAAAGGGGAAGGGTAACATGCCTTGTCACGATATGTTATATTTTTGGAATTTGGACTTCATTTGATCAAGAGGATGGAAGTATATTAATTGGTCCCTAGGAGGATGGGGGGGTGCACTTTGTGATTTATTGTATGTTGTTTAGGTTATATTTTTGTGATATTCCTGTATTCTGTTATATTTTTTTTGTTATAATTTGTTTTGAAAAGTAAATAAAATATTTATTAAAAAGAGGGGGGGAAAGAGATTTAAATTTTAAAATTAAAAAAAAAAAGGCAGGGTATAAATATAATAAATAAATAAATAAATCATGTAAGTTAATCTGTAATGCATGAGCACATAAAGATGTATTTAGCCAAATGTGTCTTTCCCAGAAAAATCTAAACGCATACCAGAACATGCAACAATATTTTTTGTATTTTTTTTAAATGGTCAAGTTGCATTAAATTGAGAACAGTTCTAAATGTATACTGGCTCAATGTATGGCTTGGCTTTTTCCTCCTTTTATTATCTCAAGATCATGTAATAAGTTAGAACCCTGACCCTCATCATCAGGCGATCACTCGTGACCGAGTAAGATTGTCTTCCGGGATAAAAGGAGGAAATTCTAAAGAAGATTGTGTAGACTCTAGCGATGGGTCCGTAAGTGACTGTGGAGGCCAATTCTAGATCCACACAGCTTCCCACAGTGAGGACACAGGTTACCAGATAGAAGATGGTCCTGTAAAGGATTCATTTGACGTGCTTTTCGCTTAGCACGTTTCTCCCTTTCACCTTGCACTCGGGCTTCTTCAAAGTCCATGGAACCTTTGTGAAAGGCCAGCCTCCATTTAGATCGTTCATGGGCCAGAGCTTCCCAGTTTTCGATGTTTATATTGCATTTTTTTAGATTAGCCTTATGAACATCTTTAAACCTCTTATATTGACCACCGATATTCCGCTTTCCATCCTTGAGTTGGGAGTAAAGTAACTGCTTTGGGAGACGGCAGTCAGGCATTCGAACAACATGACCGGTCCACTGAAGTTGGCGTTGAAGGATCATTTTTTCAATGCTATTGCCCCAACATTATTTGCCATTTTCATCGCCATGGTTTTACATCTTGTCAAGGGGAAACTTCCCACTGGTGTGGGAATTATATATCGAACAGATGGAAAGCTTTTTAATCTCAGCAGACTGAAAGCAAAAAGTAAGGTAATTACAACCTCCGTTGTGGAACTTCAGTATGCTGATGATAATGTGGTCTCCGCACATTCAGAGGATGATCTCCAAACTATCCTAAATGCTTTTGCAGAAGCATACGAAAAACTTGGTCTCTCACTTAACATCAAAAAAACCAAAGTGCTTCATCAGCAAGTGCAAGCTAACCCTTTGGTGATGCCATCTGTCCAGCTTGGCGGGACAATACTGGAAAATGTCGATCATTTTCTCTATCTTGGCAGCTATCTTTCTGTTACAGCTAACATCGACAGTGAAATCCAGCATCGTTTGAGCTCCGCAAGTGCCGCATTTTCTCGAATGAAACATAGAGTGTTCGAGGATCGGGATATTTGTAAGAAGACCAAAACACTGGTTTATGAAGCCATTGTATTACCAACTTTATTGTATGCCTGCGAAACATGGACTATCTATAAACGTCACTTCCACCTCCTTGAAAGGTTTCATCAACGTTGCCTCCGGAAAATCCTGCGAATTACTTGGGAAGATAGGCGAACAAATGTCAGTGTACTGGAAGAAGCAAAGACTACTAGCATTGAAAAAATGATCCTTCAACGCCAACTTCAGTGGACCGGTCATGTTGTTCGAATGCCTGACTGCCGTCTCCCAAAGCAGTTACTTTACTCCCAACTCAAGGATGGAAAGCGGAATATCGGTGGTCAATATAAGAGGTTTAAAGATGTTCATAAGGCTAATCTAAAAAAATGCAATATAAACATCGAAAACTGGGAAGCTCTGGCCCATGAACGATCTACCGGTAAATGGAGGTTGGCCTTTCACAAAGGTTCTATGGACTTTGAAGAAGTTCGAGTGCAAGGTGAAAGGGAGAAACGTGCTAAGCGAAAAGCATGTCAAATGAATCCTTTACAGGACCATCTTCTATCTGGTAACCTGTGTCCTCACTGTGGGAAGCTGTGTGGATCTAGAATTGGCCTCCACAGTCACTTACGGACCCATCGCTAGAGTCTACACAATCTTCTTTAGAATTTCCTCCTTTTATCCCGGAAGACAATCTTACTCGGTCACGAGTGATCGCCTGATGATGATGATGATGACCGGGGATTAAACCTGAGATCTTCTGTAGGCACAACAGATGCTCTACCAATGCGCTGCGGTCCATTCCCAAGACATTGTATTTTTAAAATAAGACGTTGTTACCTTGTCCAAGGGCCAAACAATATAGTATCTTTAATTTGAAGCATGCAGTTATGTCTGTTCTTTTTTCTTAGGGCTTCTCTACACGAGGCTTTTAAGTCACCACTTTACCGAGGCTTCTGCTTCCAGATTCTTTGTGGGATTAAGACTGGCTCCTTTACATGTGTGTCCCCCCCCAGGGGGGGCTTTCTTTCTCTGCCTTTCTATATGTTCCATTATACAACCACAAGGTGGCTCTGCGTTATAGTGGAATTGCGATTATACATGAGCTTCTCATTCCGGTTCATTCTGCCATTTCTAGATAATAATACACATTCCTTGATCTAAAAAAAAAGGTGCAGAAATGCTTGGAAAGCACAGGAGAGGCCCTGGAGGAGGATGACGTCGTGTAAAGCGGCTGAAAACTACCATGAGAGCGCACAATAAATGCCTCTCATAGAGAAGCCCTTACTCAGAGGTAAATGTGGTGATCCTGATCTGGATCATGACCCTAGCAAGAGGGGTAAGGAGGCTTTAACACCCTTCTTCCCCTGTCCCCCCCCCCCCCACATGGTGCCAATACAGATTGGCTGTATCGCACCTGCAGTTTGCACAGGAAAAGGCTTCCGCTCACTTCAGTGGAAGTGTTTTTTCCTCTATGCAAATTGTGGATGCAGTGTCTGGGGGGCAAAGAGTTATCCCCTACTCCCCGCGCCCTATTAAGGTCATGATCTGGATTGGGTTCCCTGATACAGGCCTGTGGCTTACGCTGGCTCAGCTTGTCTGAGTGTGGAAAGCTAAGCAGGGTCAAGCCTGGTTATTACTTGGATGGGAGACCCCTCCTCTAGTTTCCTGCATTGAGCAGGGGGTTGGACCCGATGGCCTTGTAGGCTCCTACCAACTCTATGATCTATGAAATTTATCTATGAAATCTGTGCTTACTTTTGAATAAGAACAAAGAACTGATGTAGTCGCATGCTACATATTGAAAGTAACATCTAGTTTGACCCTAACTCTCCATGATAAACCAGGATAAAAGTGCTCAGTAGTTTGGGGCCAGGCTAAAAGGAGATAGCTTCCAACAAAGCAGGTGTATTTGAACGGGGCCTGTGTAACAATGTCCAGTAGTACAACTGAATTCCAAAGATGACTAGCTAGGTTCATGGAAGGTGGGAATATCACCAGTTGTTAAAGGGGGTGCACCTAATAAAAGGTAGGGCACCCGTATCTTAACATAGAGTATCTTAAATAATGCTAGTTAACACAAATGCAAAGTGTTGGAGAAACATATGTAATATTTTGCTCTGAAATGCAAATATAGCCATGGACTACTATGCACTTGTAATAGAACATGGTTGTGGTATTTATTTATTATATTTCTATCCCACCATTTCTCCTGCAAGGAACCCAAAGCAGCTTACATAATTCTCTTCCTCCTCCTTGCCATGTTATCCTCACAACAACCCTGTGAGGTAGGTTAGGCTGAGAGTCAGTGACTGGCTCAAAGTCACCCAGTGAGCTTCATGGCCGAGTGGGAACTAGAACCCGGATCTCCCGATTCCCAGTCCAACACTCTAACCACTACGCCACATTGGTTCTCACTGGTTCAAACTGGTGCAAGCACCTTGAAAGGAATGCAGTGATTACTCGAAGCCAGCATGGATTTGTCAAGAACAAATCCTGCCAGACTAATCTGATCTCATTTTTTGATCGGGTACCCTCCCTTGTGGACTGTGGGAATGCCATGGACATCATATATCTGGACTTCAGCAAAGCTTTCGACAAAGTGCCTCATGATATCCTGATTAGCAAGCTAGCTAAAAGTGGGCTAGATGGAACAACTATCAGGTGGATCCACAATTGGCTACAGAATCGGACTCAAAGAGTGCTTATCAATGGTTCCTTCTCAAACTGGGGAGAGGTAACGAGCGGGGTACCATAGGGCTCAGTCCTGGGCCCAGTGCTCTTCAACATTTTTATTACGACTTGGATGAGGAGGTGCAGGGAATGCTTATCAAATTTGCAGATGACACAAAGTTGGGTGGAATAGCTACTATTCTGGAAGACAGAAACAAAATTCAAAGAGATCTCGATAGGCTGGAGCGCTGGGCCGAAAACAACAGAATGAAATTTAACAGGGATAAATGCCAAGTGCTGCACCTAGGGAAAGGAAACCAAATACAGTACAGAGTTACAGAATGGGGAACACTTGGCTCAACAATACCACAAGTGAGAAGGATCTTGGAATTGTGGTAGATCACAAACTGAATATGAGTCAGCAATGCGATGTGGCTGCAAAGAAGGCAAATGCTATTTTGGGCTGCATTAATAGAAGTATAGCTTCCAAATCGCGGGAAGTGATAATTCCCCTTTACTTGGCACTGGTTAGGCCTCATCTTGAGTACTGCCTGCGTCCAGTTCTGGGCACCACACTTTAAGAAGGATGTAGACAAACTGGAGAGGGTTCAGAGGAGGGCGACAAGGATGATAAAGGGACTGGAAACAAGGCCCTATGAGGAGAGACTGAAAGAACTGGGCATGTTTAGCCTTCAGAAGAGGAGACTGAGGGGAGATATGATAGCACTCTTCCAATACTTAAAGGGTTGTCACACAGAGGAGGGCCAGGATCTCTTCTCGATCATCCCAGTTTGCAGGACACAGAATAATGGGCTCAAGTTACAGGAACCCAGATTCCACCTAGACATCAGGAAAAATTTCTGACTGTCAGAGCAATAAGACAATGGAATCAACTACCTAGGGAGGTGGTGAGCTCTCCCACTCTGGAGGCATTCAAAGTGCATCTGGACAGCCATCTGTCAGGGATGCTTTGACCTGGATTCCTGCACTGAGCAGGGGGTTGGACTCGATGGCCTTGTAGGCCCCTTCCAACTCTACTTTTCTATGATTCTATGAAATCTTGTATGTGACAAAGATTTAAAATTCCATTTTAAGAACAATATGCTCATGCTGATTATCGTGGGAAGTCTTCTGTTTAATTAGTCTAATGTAAATAAATAAATAAAATCCAAATGGTCTTGACATACAATAGTGAGAAAACATAATTAGCTTAATATCACATATATTGGTAAGCCGTGCATGCGTGTGTGTGTGTGAGAGGTTGCAATTTATATTTAGATATTGAAAAGTGGTTGAGTACATTTTAGTTCCCCTATGTCCAGATTTCTAGCAGTAATCATAGGCAGTCACCAGATGGTGCTAAAGCAACATTTTTAAAGGTCTAGTGGTGAACGTCCAGTAACTTAAGTAAGGTTTATACTGTTCAGAAGGGTTTCTTTGATTTGTCTTGTATAGGCAACCCTGGGAATAACTGAATATGGAATTGTTTCTTGGGATTAAAACGAGTTTTAGTTGTACAGTAATACCTTGGATTGCAAGTAACTTGGTTTGAGAGCATTTTGCAAGACAAGCAAATTTTTAAATATTTATTTATTTTTTACTTGATATACAAGCGACGTCTTGCAATACAAGTACTGTAGTACAGCTTAAATTAAAAATCTCTACAAATTTTTTTGGGGGGATTTCGTTTTGATATAAGAGTCTTTTGGATTACAAGCACGTTTCCGGAACGAATTATGCTCTCAATCCAAGGCATGACTGTACTTGAAAATATAACTTCTAAAGTTTGTATAGGTTAATGACAATCAGATTAAAGGGAAAGCAGCAAATATGAAAATATTTCCATCAAAGTGCAAACATGTTGTTGTCTTGAACTGAATAGAGTAGACTGTACAGGGTTGCATTCGGATTGTGTCCACATTGTTGGGGTACGTGGGAGAGAGAGGTCTTCCTTCTCCATATTTCATTCTCCATTAGAATGTAATATAATAATTTCTCCAAAGTGCCTGCATCTCAATGTACTGGCTATTATTGTAAACAATGGTACCACTTAAGTGTATCTTTCAAGG
The DNA here is from genome assembly GCA_021292165.1 of Shinisaurus crocodilurus. Classification (NCBI taxonomy): domain Eukaryota; kingdom Metazoa; phylum Chordata; class Lepidosauria; order Squamata; family Shinisauridae; genus Shinisaurus; species Shinisaurus crocodilurus. The sequence continues at coordinate 36,686 of JAHFWL010001531.1, forward strand.
ACACAAATCCCTTTGCTTTAAAAAATGTGCGGCCATAATTTTGTGTGCATAATACTGTTGAAGTTATTATGAGGTATAGTAAAAGAGAGAGAGAGAGAGAGAGAGAACAAGCATGACACTCCAGATCTGCTCCGGGGAATCCAGATTTTGTGGGTTTGTGGGGGGGCTGCATTGTGGGGGTATTCACCCCCTCCCTGTTATGCTGATGGAAACCGTTCCGCCGGTGGGAGGGATTAACTGGATACCACCCAAAGCTTTAAAATTTCTGTTTTGAATATATCCAGGAGTGGACCTTTTGACCTTGCTTGTTCCCAGTACAATCTGAAACATGTAGTGCCCTTAGAGGAGGAGTTTACAGCCAGGATCTAATATAGATTATATATTGCAGATTGTATATTATACATTGCAAACTCCTTCAGGGCAGAGTGCTGAGGGTTTTTTGTGTGTTTGTTTGTTTTAGCTTTTTAATATGCACAATAAACAAACATCTTGGTACAACATGGACATAGAAGGACTCATAAATAATGAGTGATATGTTTTCCAAGTAAATGGCAGACCTCTGTGCCATGTCTCAAACTGCTTTGGAAGCTCACTTCTGTTTCAGAAGAGGGTTGTGATGTAGAATCAGGGCTTGCTATTTGAGAAGCATACAACTGCAAAGACCGTTTGGGCAAGTAGAACTAGTTGAACAGTTATTTTGAATCCAGCTCTGTGTCTGTTTACAACAAGCATAAGAAAAGCCCTGCTGGACCAGACCAAAGGTCTATATGGTCCAACATTCTGTTCCCACAGTGGCCAACCAGATGCCCGTGGGAAGCCCACAAATTGGACATGAGTGCTATAGCACCCTCCCAATCATGTTGTCCACCAATTGGCATTAAGAGACCTCTGATACTGGAGGTAGCACTTAGCTATCATGACTAGTAGCCATTGATAGCCTTATCCTCCATGAATTTATCCAATCCCCATTTAAAGCCATCCAAGTTGATGGCCATCACTACATCTTGTGGTCATGAATTCCATAGTTCAAGTGTGTTGTGTGGAGAAGTACTTTGTTATAAAACATACTTCCCACATGAAAGTCGTAGCTATTAAGTGATAGCTGTTTCACAGATTGCGCTCTCTCTCTCTCTCTCTCTCTCTCTCTCTCTCTCCCTCTCTCTCTGGACAACATAACTGTCAGGATAAATTCTGTCAGTTGGGTATGCAGCTTGGCCTTTAGATGTTATATTTATATAATAAATATACCATATTTATTGCAGAAAGTGCTTTGCAATGTTCATTGCTTTCACCTCTCCAGACAATTCTCTGTACCAAAATTATGATTTTGTAGATGAGCACCTAAGATTGAGAGTGACATGTCTAAGAGAGAAGACTAGCCAAGTTAATATCTTTGTATTAAAAGTTCAGATGATACACACTGTTTCTCCCAATACTTTTCATAAATTTATTTAAAATCACAGTCTTCCACATACTGCCCTTCAAAGTGAAAATATATGTGTTGAATTAATCCTAGAAACCTGATGACGTTTATCTCCGTTTATGCTATCTTCTGAATTTGTTTCTAACAATCCTCTTAAAAATCTGAGACATTTGGTGCTACTTGTTTATCATTTGTACAGATCTGTTAACATGTGAAGTGCTTTACCTTTATCTCATTCCAGTGGTGATCTGCCTTATTGTCTACATTTCTACCAACCCAGCAAGAACAAGCCATATAGCAAACACAGGGTTCTGTGCTTGGATCTCCCGTACCACCTATGCAGATAGCCCTGTAGGGTGAAAAGCCCCTTAGATCCAGCAGTTGAGGTTGCATGCTATGATTCTATGCCACACACATTTATTTCTTATTTATATATTACTAGCATTTATATTTTTTTATTTTATTTATTTATTATATTTATACCCCGCCTTTTTTCCTGCAAGGAACCCAAGGCGGCTTACACAATTCTCCTCCTCCTCTCCATTTTATCCTCACAACAACCCTGTGAGGTAGGTTAGGCTGAGAGTCAGTGACTGGCCCAAAGTCACTCAGTGAGTTTCATGGCCGAGCGGGGACTAGAACCCAGATCTCCCGAGACCCAGTCCAACACTCTCACCACTATGCCACACTGGCTCTCACTTACCGCCTTATATATACCTTATATACAGCCTTATTTGCTACCAAAAAAGCCATCAGCATGGTGTACAACAACTTAAAACAATAGAAAACGACATTAAAAGCCTAAAACATTAAAGGCTCAATCCTATGCAAGTTTAGACACACACAAAAAGGCCTATAGCTCCCAGCATGCCTGGTTATGATGGGAGTTGTAGGCCTTTTTTCTGTCTAAACTTGCATAGGATTGTGCCCTAAAACTACATAATTTAAAGAGCTAGATTAAAAAGATGTGTCTTCACACCCTTTCTAAAAGCTAAGAGAGAGGGGCCAATTGTGGTTCTTGGGGGAGCGCATTCCATAGTTTGGGGGCAACACAGGAGAAAGCCCTTTCACACATGCTGGACAAATGGGCCTCTGCGGGCAATGGTGCCCTCGAAGGGGCCTCTCCTTAAGATTTTAATAACCAGTTAGGTTCATAATGAGACACGTGAACCTTTAGATAATAAAAAGGGAAACCCCGCAAGGTATGCCAAAAAGCCAAAAGCAACATACCGGTAGCCAAAAGCTATGCTGGCTGGGGCATGCTGGGAGTTGTAGGCCAAAAATATCTGGGAACCCTAGGTTGGAGAACACTGGAGTAGACAAAAAGGATGTTGTATTCAACAAAAGAAAAAGGTTCCAACGTGTTTTGGACCACATACAGGACCTGTATGTGGTCCGAAATGTTTTGGAACATTGTTCTTTCATTGAGTAAAACATCCTTTTTGTCTACGTCTTTGCTTTGGCTTCTTGGGATCCTTTAGATTGCCAGGTCCTAAGCTGTTTAGGGCTTTAAAGGTTAAAACCTTGAATTGAGCCCGGAAAGCAACTGGCAACCAGTGGAGGTCTTTCAAGGCAGGTGTAATATAGTCCTGACACCATGCTACAAACACAAGATCAGTGCTGCCTGATCATCTATTCTGGGGGTCTGAGGCCAGGGCCAGAGCTCACTGCGATGATGACAACTTCTTACAGATGTCTTCTGCTCTTCCTCCAAGGACCTTTGAACTTTGAATCTGATCTCCCCATCCCCATTGTATCACCCTGTGAGGTAGGAACTGACCCAAGATCACCGAGGGCCCAATCCTATGCAAGTTGAGACAGAAAAAAAGGCCTACCAGCTATGCTGGTTGGGGCATGCTGGGAGTTGTAGGCCTTTTTTTGTCTAAACTCGCCTCTAGTGAGTTTTATGGCCGAGTGGGGGTTTGAACCTTGGTGTCTCCAGTCATGGTCCAACACAGGGACATGTGGATGATTGACTTTAGCAGCCTGCTATGACACTTGCAGTTCTCTGGTGAGGACGTTCGTCTTAACATTTAAAGATGCCAATCGAATAATGTGTACATAGTTTAGGTTAGTAAAGAAAACAAAAGCATTTCTTGCTTATTTGTCAATGACAATTAAGCCTCCAATTCTCTGTCCTCTTTGCTGCAGACAATATTCCTTGTTCTTTTTTTTTTGGTTCTGCTCTGTTCTTAATGTTTTCTATGGCCCAGAACCAGTGCCTGAAATGGAAGAAGAAAGGGAACAGATGGTTTCATTTCAAATTTGGCCCACTGAAAAGAAGTGGGATAGTCCCCCCCCCCCGATCCCATCCCATCCTATTCCACCCCACTTCAAACACTACCTAGAATAATGAGATCCTCCTCTATGGGTTATTTAATCGTGCTTGAAACATACATAATTGATAGCAGTGATCAAGAATACTAGATTACCCTAATTCACACAGGCAACCATGCCTATGCATTTCGGAAATAAATCACAGTAAGTCTATAAAATCTTGGCTAAGAATAGGTGAAACTAATACATTTGTTATAAACGTGTCCTTCTGTTCACAATAGCCTCCTGTTTCATGGAGTTTTCAAATTTGAACTGCAGTAAACATAATTACATTGGTTGCGGTGGGGGTGTGCGGAATTTTCAGCGGAAATTATGAAAGCACTTCTCACCCTTGGAAAAAAAAAGTATCCTCAGTAATGTCTTCAACCTTCCTGCCATTTGTGTGCAAAATTTAGTCCCCACAAAAACAGTGAACGAGCAAACTTTCTGCATAATATTTTGTCTTGTATATATTTATATACCATTTGTATCGGCTGTGTGCGAGGGATTTTTGAAGGGGAAAACATCACTTTTCCAATCTGTACATTTTAAAATATGTTGCATGTTTTGCTTCAGCGCCATCGTCCCATTTGTATCTGATATTATTTCAGTATTTTACATGTGAAAAAAATGGTCAAAATCACACAAATGTAGTTTTTTCCGCTGAAGCTTTTCTGCCTCTGTAATGTTGTTTACTTTTAAATATGTGATTTATCATTTAACATCCTTTAACTAGGAGTGGGTTTGTTTTTGACCAAAATGATCTGCATCCATTGATTAGATAAATCCATCAAATATTCACTGATGAAAATCAATAAGATATCAGTTATCTTTGGATTCCCATTAAGTTGCCTTCTAAATACTAATAAAAAAAGTCACGAATGGATAAAAACTTCCACTACGTGTCATGTCACTGCACATTTTAAATCCTATTTTTATGCTACTGTGAGGTGAAAAGCATTAAACAGAGGCTGTGTTTTAACATACATTATTTAAATTCAGAATACCCTTTGGAAACCATTATGAGCCATGTTCAAATTATTTTAATTACCTTTTGTACATCCCAAGAACAAATATTTTTGGACTTTTCTCTGCAAAACATTTAGCGTTGTTGTGTGGCCTCTGTTCGAACCGGATCCTCCATGTTCACCAGAGTTCGGCAAAATTAATTAATCAGGGGCTTTAGCAATCAGACCACTTTCAAATGTGAGGCTGCAAACTCCTTATTTGGAAAGGGTTGCTTCTAAATGCTATTAATGCGGGATGAAATGCTCAAAAGGTTTCAGTTTTGAAATGGAATATATATATATATATATATATATATATATATATATACACATACCGGTATATATAATCCATGCTGGGTTTTCTTTGGAATTAGAGACTTGGAAATGCGGGGGTGACGGGTGACTTAAAGCAATTGCACTTGGGAGAAATGGCTTTTGTTTCAGCTGTTTCTGAAAGTTCTTTTTTTCCTCTCGTTGTATTTTTCAAGCCTGCAACAGGAAAGAGTTGAGTGGCATTCTCTGCATGTAGTAGTTAGCAATCTGTGTAATTCAGAACATTTTTAAAGTGCTTTAATTGTTTTTTCACATGCACACACACACACACACCTTTTTGACTAGGTTCTTCAGTGTCATTTTTCCTGTGCTAAAATCTGTAGAGTTACCCACAAATTCAGTTGGGGGTGGGGGGACTCCACCAGTTCTATCTATCTATCTATCTATCTTGTCAACATGTACTGTATAATAAATTGTTTCTTGGCAGTTCAGCAACTGTATGCATCTTGGCTTTGAATATTTGAATAAAATTGAGTCCAATTGCCTCTGACCTGTAGATTTTTAAAGGGGCTTAAAGGGGCTGGTTCTTTGCTATGAACAGAAATGCCATTGTTTTCTCTCAATGTATTCAGTCAAGGTTTTCAATAGTAGTTAAAAGGAGCTTATTTTCTCTTAGCTGATCATCTCCTCAGGATTTCTATGTTAGTTTTTAAAAATATGACACAATTTTGATAGTTATTCAGTTCGCCTTCGTATCTGGCTGTCTGAAATTTTGGGAGCATTTGAGTGTACCTAAGTGAAGGAAAGTTGATACTCCTGCCTTGTAAGTTTGCATTTTGGGTTTGGTAACTTCAGCTATTAAGGCTGACCTTGTATGTGATGTTGTGACTCTGGTAGCTTTTAGAGGAGACAGGTGTGTGTGTGTGTGTGTGTGTGTGTAAATTAGTGCACTGTGGTAAGACAGGATAGCAACAGAAATAGCCGGGTTTATCACAATTTCATGAGTTAGTGCTGTGCTTTATATTCAGGAATGCTTTAACATACCTGTAGGTTGTATGTGTGTGAGTTTGGTGTGTGCGTGCGTGGGGGTGGGAGAGAGAGAGTAGTCCTTTACTGAATTGGGTAGTGTGTTATTTTTGCAATTGAATGACTTCCGACAATGCCACACTTACGGTATCTATAATTCTAGAACTACAGTTTAGAATTCGTATGTAGCAATTAGGAACTGGCCAGTGATTGTTCTGGTGAATGAGCAATTACGTCTTGTTACTATTGTGCTATATTAGATTTTACAAAATGTGGCCTAAATAAATAATATAATATAATATAATATACAAAAATAATAAATTTATACTAAGGATTGTTCAAACCCCCCCCCCCCCCAGTTTTCAAAGTGCTTTCCAATTCTGACCCATTCTGCTGTATATTTAAGTAACTTTACTTGGGATCGATCTATTTTTAGATGTGTTCAGAATGTTTTATGTTAAATGACAGTTGGTGTGAGCAATGTACATTGCCCAATAGATGGCAAATATAGGATGCAGTCTTGTCAGTTTTTTTTAATAAGTCCTGTTTTAATAGTGTAATCAGCCTAAATTGAAAGGCAGGAGATTTTCAGATGGGTATTTTTTGGGTGTGTGCGTGTGTGTGTGTGCGTGTTAAACCAAAATGAAATCAAACAAGCATTCTTTCACTTATAGGTAACACAATGAAAGCAAAGGAGAAGGTGGCATGAGTGAAAGGTGAAATGTACCCTGGAGACATTCACATGTATGATTATTCCTGGTCTTTCACTTAGATGCAAAATATTGGAAATAAATCCTATACATTTCAATTCAGATTGCTTTCAAATACATATACTTAAGATCAAGATTAAGGTGCACTTTTATATAGTGGCTGGTGCATTTTAGGCTCAGACATTAGTTCCTTTCTTTTCTTTTTAATAAGCAATCAGTCTGTATTTTGTATTAATGTTGTTAAAATGCAAGAAATTGTGTTCTGGCTCATACAATGTGTTTTTCAAGGTTTTGATGATTTGCTTTCTGTTCTGCAGCATTACCAATGAAGCAGGAGCCTCTATATACAGTGTTAGTCCAGAAGCATGTAAAGAGATGCCTGATTTAGACCCTAACCTACGAAGTGCAGGTAAACTATTCATTACTTTCTTACTTGTATGACAATCAGAGTGTATGTATATGTTACAACCATTAAATAAGGTATGGCAATGTTATAAAAGGCTGGAGCTTAAGAAGATACAGGGGTGAAACTATGTTAATGCTGCGACCTGTACCTCTGAATGATTTTCCTTTCATGAGTTTTTTGAACGTTAATGTCTGCATCCATATAGTTTTGCATGGTCATAGAAACAAAGTATAAATTGAGAACTTCCCTTATTTAGAGGTCTTGGATAATTTACTTGTTGACTAGATTGATCCAGAGCATAATTGGGAAATATGTCTGCTGGGGATTTACATGATACAGAAACTAGGGGGGAAATTGCCTGAACAAGGTCTGTTCAATGGTATCCATAGCATACCTACTGTCTCCAACATATGACATATGTGGTAATGTATTCAGTGTGTTTGACAAGGCTTTATCTTGATGATTTTATATCTGCTTTTAAAGTAGGAATAACTCCAGTCGACAAAGAACTGATTGCAATAGCGTTTACGTAATTTTTCTCTCCTCCACCACCTGTATAAAAACACTTGTGTCTAGCTGTAGGAGTGGTCAAAATTGTAAAGGTACTTCCACAACATGAGGAAACTTTCTACAGGCCTTTTCCAGCTTTCCCTGAAAATGGGACATTTTACCTGTCTCCCTTGAAACTCTGGCGGTGACGTTTGCCTTGTAACCGGCCAGTAGTTCAGCACAGGGTCAGGCCTGGTTATTACTTGGATGGGAGACCCCTCCTCTAGTTTCCTGCACTGAGCAGGGGGTTGGACTCGATAGCCTTGTAGGCTCCTTCCAACTCTGTGATCTATGAAATCTGTGAAATATCCCAGAACAAGCTAAGGCACAGAAGGACTGAGGAGTTCCAAGCTAATCTCCGCTTGAGCAACGACGGCTGTGTAGTGGCAGCCAGAAACGTAAGACCAAGAGTAGGACCAGCCACCATGTGTTGCTCTGCAAGAATGTAACAGTCTTTGAACTGGGGACTTCCAGTGGCCGTCAGGAACATATCTGTGGTTGCATAATATGCAACCTGTGTTTACCACTACGTGAAAATGAAATCGTAACTCTGGGTCTCTTGGTTTTTCATGTGTTTATTTTTGTTCCTGATGTCCTTTTTAGGACTGTTTCTTTTACTAAGAATACAAAAAGTATTCTTAGTAATATTTTTTATTACTATATACGGCTGTTAATACATTCAGACGTATTCGTCGCTAGCTCCTGCTTGTCTTTCACCCCCTCCTTTCTCTTATCATTCTTTGTGTTTCTCACTTATTGCTGTCAGACTCCATTTTTCTTTCTCTGTTTCACATATTTGTGCCTTTTTTCTTATTGCTTCATACGTATAGAAATATTTACCAGACAATCTTCATTCAATCAATTCTCCTCCTTTTAGAAAGCTGCTTAATTCTCCCCTAGTTCAGCTATCCTGTGTCTAATTGTTTTTAGTTTTCTTCTCCAGTTTTGCATTTTATTCTATTTTATTTGAAGTATTTTGTTCTTTGTCTAAATTTTAGTATAAGTCTGTTGGGCATGGCCTCTATGTTCTGTTCAGCACTCAGTTTTTTTAGATACTATTATTACAAATAATAATATTTTTTTAAAAAAGAGAGAGTATTGAAATTAATAACAACACATTTATGCATGAAGTAGAAAAGTGAAGTCAAGCTAAGTGCGTCCCGCCAATTCCATTGCACAAGCTGGACCCACTCATTTCGGGCTTCCTCTGGGAAGCACTAAATCCTGGAAACTCGATTGGGACAGGTTAGCAGAGCTCCCTTATGTGAGCTCCAGAAACAAGAATTTTTGCTCATTTCCAGTTGCTCCTGGAAGTACTAAAACTTGGTTCCACAAGCGGAGGGTGCTGCTTGCGGATGGGAATTGGGGCACAAGAGAATTGTCCCATTGGATTCTGCCCAAACAAACAATAATGAAAGGGAGCTGATTTCCGCCAAGTGCTAAAAATCAAATATTTTTAAAAGCTGCTTACTAACTCAGTATAAAGCAATTTATTGAAACCAAGTCGGAATCTTTGACCCTGTCTTTTTCTGGACATGTTTACTGATTTGTCTTGGCTGTTTAAAATACTGACTTCCATAAATCTTTTTATATATTGGTTGTATCCCACCTTTCCACCAAATGATGCTCAAGGTGGCTAACAGTAAAATACAAAATGCAAAACAACGATCAAAATATAAAAAACAGGTAAGTTAAAACATCACAAAAATCAATAAAACTGATAAAAACAGCAAAGTGTGATATTTACAGTGACCATAACGATGAAATAAAAAATAGTGGCATGTTGTTTTTCATTTTGGCACAGCTATTAGAAGGCGGATAGGTGGATTTATTTTCAGTGGGGAAAGAATAGGGTCTTTTCAATGTACACTGTGAAATGCCAGTTTCTTAGTTGTGAGGCAGACCTCCCTATAGGATAGCTACATGCTGTTAGGGGAGGCAACTCCTCTTATGTAGCCTCTTAACACAATCCTTGATTTGTCTTGGTCAACGATAGCATAATACCTATTGTTTTTATTATATATTATTATGGTTGCTCTAAGTTGTTAGACACAGAGTTGAAATTAACACTACAAATGAAAAACTAGAGTGACTGTTGAGATTCCACCTAATGCGGAAGCTGGAAAAAACATCAGTGAAATTTCTCAACCATATCTGTGAGTGTTCATGCATGCCCAGGGTTGTAACCAGGTTTTTGGCTCCATTATTTCTCCTAAGGATTTCTGAGGGAAGCAGAACTAAATATCTTGAGAGGGATCCACATACTTAAATATTTTGGGCTAGAATACCTGCAGTATCAGGGACAGTATGCCTCTTTATGCCAGTTGCTGGAAACATGAGTGGGAGGGTGCTGTTGCCCTTATGTCCTGCTTATGGGCAGCTGGTTGGCCGCAGTGTGAACAGAATGCTGGACTAGATAGGCTTTCAGTCTGATCCAACAAGGCCCCTCTTATGTCATGTTCGTATCATGTTTTGTTGCCAGTATCAAAGCTCAAAGAGTGCCCACCACCACCATCACCACCGGCTACTGCCAACAGTGTAAAAAGTCTTGCTGCACCACGCAGACACCAGTTCCTGCCTTCATCTGTCTCTCCTCATGGTGCTGCCTGAAGCAAGTTGCTTCACCTTGTTGAATGGCAGGGCCGGCCTTGATAACTCTGTTTATGATGTAGTAACATCAAATAACTTATGAGAAACTTAAAACAGGCTTATTTGAGGCCTTTTTTCCTCCATGAGATAACATGGTGGGGATAAATGTGGAATTGTGTCCAGGTGCCCCTTTCATGTACTGTGCCAAGAAGAATATATACTACGGTACATTCTACATGGCTCTCTTGATCAGATTGCAACTAGTCATGTCAACCCATCCTTGCATTGTAATTTACCAAGCGTTGCATCTGTGCAATGGCTGTTTATTCAAATTTAGCATGCTGACATTCAAACACTGAGAAGTTTCCTGAGATGGTAGTTGCCTTCCTCCAGCTCTGGCTACCCCGCCCCCTCTCACTTTCTCCTGTTCCCATTCTACCTACCGCTACCACCATCTCTCCTGACCTGTGGGTGCATGAGAGGCAGGGAAAAGATCAATCTCTGTGCTTTCTCCGAAGCTCCTGAGGAGAAGACAGAGACCGATTCCTCACACCCAGCTTGCCAGAAATTAGTCCAGTTGAAACAGCATGTTCCCACCATTGGGGTTGCATATTGCTCTTCCTGCCCTTTACCTTCAAGGGCTGTGGATACTGTAGGCAAAAGTGTGAGAGAGGCAGAAATGTGCAGGTCTCCCAAAATGGCACAGGCTAATTCTGGCTCCTTGTAGCCTCAAGAGCATCTGGTGATCAGCGCCTAGCCAGCTTCCTGAATGGCTCCACCTTGCTGGGGGCCTGTTACTACTTGTTCCCTACCAGCATGTAAGTTACAATCATGAATTCCTTCATGCTTCCAGACATATCTAGTTTTGCAAAAGTCCTACAGTTAATCATATATGTAAATATCATGATGATGTTGTTCTTCAAGTTACTTGGAAGCCTGTAATGAGTGATGAATAAAACTCCAGGAACGTAGGTGGCATTAAAGGCCTACTTCTTAAGAGAAGTGACAGCATTTGGCGGGTCATCATCTAGGCTTAGGAAGATGTCTAGTCTATGGTGAAATTAGTTTCTGCAGCGATTTGTTCTTGTTTACTGTGTCTCCATTTTTATTTGATATTTAGGTCACAAGAGCACAGGGAATCAAGGAAATTTTACTTTGCCCCCCTTTTGTTTTAATTGTTGTGTTAATCCATGTCAAATTCTATGTCAACATGATTGAATTCAGTACATTAAAAAGCAACAATAGCTGACAGCTCTATGATGAAGTGTGACATTGGAGTTTAAATAAAAGGTTTGCAGGCGTTACACAAGCTAGCTGTGATCCTAACATGGTTTTGCCACTTTAACATTTCTCTCAGTACAAAATAGTGAGGAGGAAGAGTCAGTTCCGCAAAATAAAGGGAAGAGACCTATATCTGCTAATAAAGGGTATTTTTGTAAACGCAATCAGATGATGCCTTTTATGATAATTGCACACCGTGTGGTGGCCTTTTCTGATCCATTTTCATTACTTGCATAATTCTGATTTTCATTTCTTTAAAAAGCCACATCTGCTTTTATTTAGCCTAGAATTGGTTTTATAAAACCCTACCAAGCTGATTGTGGGAGGGCCGAAGTAGACATTAATTTAAAGACACTGCTAGCAGCTAGATGTAGTATTCATTTTTTAACTCTGAAGCAGGTACAGGGGCCCTGCCAAATTGGGCCCTAGCGTGATTGGTAGGGAGGCTTTGATCCTTACCCCTTTTTCAGTTTTGCAATCAAAATGTCAGGTGCAGGTCCCCCGAACTGGGTTGGCCCATAGCAGAGGGGGAGAGTTAAAGCCCCCCAATCCCTCACCCTAGGGTCCTGATGTGGGTTCCCCCCCCCTGCCTTCTCTAGAGTAAAGTAATGTATGTTTTGGCCCTCAGCTAAAAGGAAAATGACTATTTGTTGATTGCTTCACCATTTTTTCAGGGCTTGCAAAATACAGCTTTGCTGTGTGCAAGGTCACTAAAATTCCTATTTTGAATATAGGGAACTGATTCTGAGAGAGAGGGCTTTTCTACATGAGGCTGTTAATCCGCTGTATCTACTTCGGTTTTGTTGCAGAATTGGAATCTGAGCACTACATGAACAGTGTTTCCTTTCCTGCTACAACCTCTAGGGGGCACTGTGGTATAGCAGAATAGCGCAAGTACACATGGAAAAAAGCATTTTCTTTCACTTTCACAAGTAATATCGCATTTTCCCTGCTCTAAAAAAACTTGCAGAAAATGCTCTTTAAAAAAAGAAGTGAAACTGGAGGATCACAGTGTTGTCTAAAGAACCTGTATACAACCGTGAGTAGGAAATGATGAGCGCACAATAAATGCCTCATGTAGAAAAGCTCATAGTGAATTGTCCCAGTCCACTTCAGAAACTGATTGTCAGGTGATGACCTAGACATATGAATAAATATTACAGACCAAACACCTCATATGGAACTTTAATATCACCTCATAGGAACATAGGAAGCTGCCAGTGTGGCGTAGTGGTGAGAGTGTTGGACTGGGACTCAGGAGATCCAGATTCTAGTCCCTGCTCGGCCATGAAACTCACTGGGTGACTTTGGGCCAGTCACAGACTCTCAGTCTAACCTACCTCACATTGTTGTGAGGAAAAAATGGGAGAGGAGGATAATGTAAGCTGCCTTGGGCTCCTTGCAGGGGAAAAAGGAGGGTATAAATAAATAAATAAATAAATGAAGATGTTGGTCCAACTAGCTCAGTATTCTCAACACTGACAGGCAGCAACTCTTCAGACGGGAGTCTTTCCCAGCCCTACCTGCAGATGCTGGGGACTGAACCTGGGACCTTTTGTATGTAAAGCAGGTGCTCTACCACTGAGCTGTGGCCCTTCTCATAGTGGTGTCCTTCATGTATTCAGCTGTGAGTTGTCAACTGTTGAGTCATACGATGAGAAATCAAGCAATGTACATGAATGCATGTGTGAACCAGACCATAGGCACGTGAAGAGTTTAATCATGAAGATCGTCTATTGTGTGCTTTTACTTAAAACTAAAGGCACTTAGGATTTATTAGGAAGTATTCTTTATTAGCACCATCAACGCATGTGGAGCTGTCTGTTCCTCTGTTCAGGACACCTTAGGCATGGGAGCTGGTGTCATAAGGGAGCTTAGACTGAGAACTTGCAAAGGAGATGGAGGCTTCACCCCATGCTGGCTCTCAGCCAGGTTCTGATCCAGGAGGGTGCTTTCTTGAGCTTTCCTCTTCTCTCGGGTAGATTCACGTGCAGCTAACTGGGCACTTTGCCGGTAACCCTGCAGCTCCTCTCTGGCTTTCCATCTCTTCTGCTCTGGGGATGACAGAGGGAGGTGTCCAGGAGTTGGCCTAGGACCCAGGTAACCCGTATGGAGACCTCCAGTC
>JAHFWL010001532.1:0-25493 GCA_021292165.1 Shinisaurus crocodilurus
CCAGGATCTCTTCTCGATCATCCCAGTTTGCAGGACACGGAATAATGGGCTCAAGTTACAGGAACCCAGATTCCACCTAAACATCAGGAAAAATTTCCTGACTGTCAGAGCAATAAGACAATGGAACCAACTACCTAGGGAGGTGGTGGGCTCTCCCACTCTGGAGGCATTCAAGGTGCGGCTGGACAGCCATCTGTCGGGGATGCTTTGACCTGGATTCCTGCATTGAGCAGGGGGTTGGACTCGATGGCCTTGTAGGCCCCTTCCAACTCTACTTTTCTATGATTCTATGATTCTAATCAGTCCATGTACTTTACTAAGGCAGCAGTCCTGTTCACACTGACCTGAGAGGAAGCCCCACTGACAACGGTGACACTTAGTTCTCAGTAAACATGCATAGGATTGTGCTATAACTTCATTAAATATAAGGAAGCTAATTCCATTAGTATTGTTGAATTGCCACAACAGAGGCGGCTCCCTTTCCAAAAGCAGAAACGTCTTAGCTTAAGAAACCCTCACACGTCTTTGCCCTGAGGAGTTCACATTAACATTTAGACCAGTGATGGCGAACCTATGGCACGGGTGCCACAGCTGGCACGCAGGGACCTCTCTGTGGGCACTCGAGCCATTGGTCACCAGATCGCGAAAAGACCGTCCCTTCTGCAAAACACTAATGATTGTTTCTTTCTCACAGTGGTGGAACAGAATGATTCATTCTAGAATTTCTGTGGCAGAATTCTTTCTACATTGTTATCACTTTAAAAGATTTGAAGAATGATGCACAGAGCATGGCTTGGATGTAAGCCCTAACAGTTGACCTGAGTGCTGCATGTGTTGTGCACAGGCTATGTGTACACTGGTAGTACTATAATAATTTTTTGAGTTGATTTTTTTTTCCCAACAAAAACTGTTTGTATCATTGAAAGCTCGGTATTGTGTTTTTCTTTAAGGACCAAAGATGTTAATTAGTTCGGACAACTGTATGAGGTTTAGTTTTTCTAAAACTAAACCTCGGTATTCAGGTTTAATTGCAGTGTTGGCACTTTGAAATAATAAGTTGGTTTGTGTTGCAGTTTGGGCACTCGGGCTCAAAAAGTTTCACCATCACTGGTTTTAGACAGTAAGAGAGAGACAAAAGACGTGAATGATCAGGGATGGATTTCTCAGTTGCAGTTTCTCTCAGTTTCTCATTACACCAATCTTAGATTAATTTGGTCTTGAACTTTGATAATTTCTCCAGTCTTAAGTTTGGTTCTTCTCCAAAGTTTGAGGTTGGGTTTTTTTTTTAAGTTCACATGAACAGGCATTTTTGTGCACATTTATCCTAGCCACATGCATTTTGTACACATTGTTGCCTAATATACACATTTTTTGCAAGCAATCTTCCTAATGTAATGCATTTTTGAACATTATTTTCCCTAATATATGCACTTTTGTTCACATTTTTGATTGGAGAACTCCACTGCAAAATTTGGAGACGTGTGATTTTCAAAGGATGACTGAGTTTTGGTTCATATAGGGGTCCGAAACTGCGGAATTCGGTCAGCTTGCATTAAAATTTCACCCCATCACTATGGCGCATGATGTCATAATAACTGTGAGCCTCACTACAGGAATGGCATGGGTCAATACAGCAAATGGCATAGTGTGCTTACATTGGTGTGTTGTAGCGTCATTACATAATATTGTGATGATCGCGATGACTGCACAATTCAGATGACAAAGGAACATGGACAAACCTTTTTGAGAAGGATGCTGAATAGAGTGGGGCAATTTTCAACAATAATGAAAAAAAAACCCAAACACAAGTGATTTCATGTCAGCCCTAATGTACAAATAATGACATATCATACTGCAAGGTGAGGTTATATAAAGAGGTCAACATTCCTGCTATAAATCAGCGCTGCACAGCTTCTTGGGATGGTTCCAGAATGAGCTAGCCCTCAGCCATAAAATCATTATGTCATTTTTTGTCCAAATATGTACAGAAGACTGCATTAAGGCTACTGGAATCTGCTCCGGGTCTGTTGTTTACCTGAGTGTGAAGACTGTTTATAAAATGGTTTCAGCTATTTCCATCCCAACATCAAATCCTCCATGGGGGGAGGGGCAGAGGGGTGGCTGAATTATGAGATATTTCCATGATCTCCTTATATCTTATAATGAGTTCTTCATACAATTATAGAAGAAGAAGAGAGAAAGAAGAAGAAGAAGAAGAAGAAGAAGAAGAAGAACAGAAAGAGAGAAGAAGAAGAAGAAGAAGAAGAAGAAGAAGAAAGAAGAAGAAGAAGAAGAAGAAGAAGAGAAGTGTATTTGCGTGTGATTCAGACAAGTTTTAATGCAATTTCCTGTTTATTTTTCACATTTAGAAACAGTGGATACTACTGTTCAGCACACACGTGACTTTGCCGGATATTGGAAGCTTCTTGAAGGGCTGACTGTGCCTTTGAAATGAGTGTTCCTTCCGTGAGCGTCTCACTTTTCACGGTGCCAGTAATGAGGCTCTGGCTGTGGGTTGCGCCTCATTCCTCGCATTATTCCGTTGACTTCAGAGTACCCTCCTTCACCAAGAATGAATGGAGAAAGCCTTCTGCTGTGGGTGATATGTTTGGGGAAAGACGGGGGCAATTCCACTGTGTGTACATGACACAACTCTAGCCCTGGGATTGTGCCCATACTCTTCAGCCTTGAGCTGCTCACCACGAGGGCTGGGCACTAACATGCAGAGCAAGAGGGATTCTTGCTCATAGAGTTGGAAGGGGCCTACAAGGCCATCGAGTCCAACCCCCTGCTCAATGCAGGAAACTAGAGGAGGGGTCTCCCATCCAAGTCACGACCAGGCCTGACCCTGCCTTAGCTTTCCACACTCAGACAAGTTGAGCCAGCGGGTTCAACTCCTGGCTGATCCTGATATTTCCATCACCCAAATACCTGAACATAAATGTAAATATTAGGGTACAAATATTAGCATCTTTGCTCAGCCTAGGGACGGACAAATCTGTCAGTCCCATCTGCAGCAGCCAAATTCAGTAGGCCAAGCTATTCCTGACCACGAAGAGGACCATGTTGTACCTGCCTGCAATGTGAGCTTTTCTACACGAGGCTGTTAATCTGCTGTATCTACTTTCGGTTTCTGTCGCAAAAACTTGTCTGAGATGCAAGCACTACATGAAGAGCGTTTCCTCTGTGCCTGTGCTTTTCCCACTACATAGCCTCTAGGTGGCCACTGCGGTATAGCGGAATAGCACAACTACACAAGTGGAAATAGTGTTTTCTTTCACTTTCTTTAAATAATACCACAAATCCTTGCTCTGAAAAAAACCTCGCTGAAAGTGCTGTTTAAAAACAGAAGCAAAGCTGTGGGTTCATGATGTTGCCTAAAGAACCTGTAACAACTGTGAGTAGAGAAGGCTGAGAGTACACTAAATGCCGCGTGTAGAAAAGATCTGTACCTGTTAAAGATAAGGAGCCTGTCAGAAAAAAAGAGAGGCAGTCCTAATTCAGCATCAGAGACATGGCTAAATACACAGGGATTTAAATTCAGGCTTTTTAAAATTAGGCACTTAAAGCCCTCTGCCTGGATGTACAAATCTGACATTTTTGCTTTCTCCCACATTCATTTTTTTTAAAAAATTTCAAGTTTTTTCCATCCAGTTTACAAAAAAATTTGTGAATTTTGGAAAGTAATATCAAAAATGAACCCAACATGATTCTTACCCATCCCTAACCAGCCTTATTTTTCAATTTCACTTCAGAATCGCTCTACAAAATGTGCATATGTATGCAAGTCAAGGTTTCACATACAATATCGGCTTTTCATATACAGTTATAGAACTACACGTTTATCTTGTAGAGCTATCAACTGATTAAAAAAATATATGGTTGAATATTCACCTGCCTTTTAACTAATTGGTAGTGGTTTGGTTTCTTTTAATGTATTACCAAAATCTTAATATAGCTTCCTTTTTCACATATTGAAAGAAAGATAACACGATTTGCAATTAATTAACAAAGCTATTCATTGTTAGAAGAAAAAGCTGTCATTATAGTCTTCTTTTCATTCCCAATTAGTGCATACCAAAACAGCCTCAAACACAAACAAGCAAGAGTGCATATCTGAATTCCACATGGATATTTTTTTCCCAGCCATTAAAATTGCCCCCTAATGATTTTCAACTTAAAGCTTTGATCTGCCAGTTAAATCGATTAAGGCTGCAATCTTATGCACACTTACCAGGGATGTGGGAGTAAGATCCATTCTACTCAGGAGGACTTGCTTCTGAGTAGATATGCATAGTGTTGTCCTGTAAAGCTTACAGTCCTTTATCTTGTCTTGTTATGGGGTGGAAAGATCTGTAAGAAGGAGTAGACAGGAATCTAGTCTCCTACCTGTGGAGTCTTCTAAAATCTACTCTGATGTGACACAATATTCCTCACGCATTTTGCTCACAGGTATTCTTCTTCGTAGTTTTAGTTATAGTTTGTATATTTTATTAATTTGTTTTTATTGGTTGTTGTTTTTTAAATCAACTGTGCCTCGAGCACTTCACATTGGGGCAGAAAGGTGGGATACAAATGCTTTTTAATAAACAAAAGAAAGGAAATCACTACGTGTCTCTGTTTAAGAAGTCTGAATAGGAGATCAAATGCAAAAGAGGGACAGGGCCTGTGCACATGATGGTTGTGTGGAATACGCAATCTCAGCCAGTGTATCTTGTCATGCTAAAATTCCCCGTTCTACATCACTGTTAAGGTGCAGGAGGCCCTGTCCTGTCTTGCTAGTGGCCCACCCTAAGTCTGTAAATTATCTTAAAGGGCACTGTCCAGTTTGAATTATCATCCGTAATCTACCAAGCCAAGTTCATTACATTTCATACATTCATTTCATAGATCATAGAGTTGGAAGGGGCCTACAAGGCCCTTGAGTCCAACCCCCTGCTCAATGCAGGAGACTAGAGGTTAACTGTTGTAAACCGCCCAGAGAGCTTCGGCTATTGGGCGGTATAAAATGTATTAAATTGTGGAGAAACGAGCCTTTGGGGTACACACACACACCTCATGTGTGAACCGGCTGGGGTGGGGTGTGCATAGTTAGCGTGTAGAGAAAAGAGTTTTAGGGTTCATGCATGCATGCAGGAACACAAACACACACACACACACACAACCACACGCCTCCTCATGAGTCCAACCAGGTGGGGGCTGGGAGGAAGCAAAAGGTGCATGGAACATGAGATGGGGCCTGGCGTCTAGAAGTCTGGAGGAACCAGGCTGAGGGCATTCACCTGCAGATAGTTCAAGCCATGACTCACAGTTCCCTTTCCCCTGCCTGGCCAGTTCCCTCCCCCCTGCCTGGCCAGGTGAAGTTCAAATTGATTGGCTGAAGCAAGAAGGTTACAGAAAAGGGAGGGGGGAGAGCTTTTTCCCCACGTGTAAGCCTTTGTTCTTGGTCAAGTCCTTTTGTTAGCGTGCCCGGCATGGCAGCGCGCCAGCGAGGGGCCCGAGCCTTTAGGGGGGGCCCTCAGGACTCGACCCCAGGCAGCCCTGGTAAAATTGGCTGGTTTGAAGGACTGGTGAAAGCAGCCTTGTGGGAGTTTGCCATCTTGGCCCTTCGGGTAGGTGTGGTAATTCTCCATCGGGCGGCAAGGCTGTGCTAGATCTAACCCTTTGAAGAAGACACCCTCAGGTAACAGGTGTGTGCTTGAGAGATTTTAAGGAATCAGGTTTTGTTATTTTGCAGCTTTACTGTGTACTAAGTGTCCTCTCTATTTGTGTGCTTCTCTTATTTCCCTAATCTTGTTGTAAGATGCTACCAGAAATAAACCTTGTCATGGTTTACCCCACATGGGTTTTGTAGTACTCTGTTGGTTCAGTATCTAAATCCAGGTTACAGAAATAAAGGCGAGTCCCTGAACAGAGATCCAAGTAGGATTGCAGAGACAGCTGAGGCTGGCAGTCTGGTATCTTGAGATCTCAGAGGGTCTTGGTTCCTTTGCCAGTAGGCAAGGGTGGGTAGTGGCGCGTCAGCCAGCCCCCCCTTCCGGGCCACATGGTGGCAAGTGCTGGGTTCCTTTGAAGGGGGAAAGGGTGGAGGTCTGGCGGGCCAGCCAGCCCCCCCACTCTTCCTCCACATAAATAATAAATAAATAAATAGAGGAGGGGGTCTCCCATCCAAGTAATAACCAAGCTGGCCCTGCTTAGCTTTACATACTCAGACAAGCTGAGCCAGCATGAGCCACAGGCCTTCACGGTGCTTCTACTGACATATAAAGCCCTACATGGCTTAGGACCTGGATAGCTGATGGAGGTCCTTTTCCTTTTATGTACCTGCCTAGATATTAAGATGGAGTGCAGATGCCCCTCTGACAATGCTGCATTTGCCTGGAGTCAAATGTCCAGGGGTCTTCGATACAGGCACCCCAATTGTGGAACTCCCTCCCCCCTCATGTATAGTTGGTGCCTGAGTCTTACACATTTTCAGCACCAACCAAAGCCTTATTTGGTCACCCAGGGTTTTGATAGAATTTGTTTTGCTTGTATCATGTAAGGCTGTCTGTATCTGTGTTTTACTGTTCTCCGTCTGTTTTGATTGGGAAGGGGAGGTTTGTTCTGTTGCATGATTTTATTTGTGTTTATGGTTTTACCCTGCTTTGGGATTATTTTATAATAAATCGTGTAAAAAATCCGTCAAACATCGATCAAATCTACACCCCACCATGAGCGTAAAACTCCCAGGACAGTTTACCAAAGTATCTCAAATTTGGGATTGTATAGACCAGAGGTCCCCAAGCTTTTTGGACCACATTGGAAATTGAGAAACTACTGTGGCACCAGCACAAAATGGCTCCCATGGAGGATGTGGCTAGTCACATAATGCTGCTGTGGGGGCCTAGCTAGTCAAAGAGATGTGTGTGGGGAGGAGAAATAGTGAGGCTAAAGGCTGAGCGGGGGAGGGAGAGGGAAATGTAAAAAGTTGCTTCCTGGTCCACCCAATCTTCTTCCGCCCAAGACCTTTCTCTTTCTTTCCTCTCTCTCTCTCTCCAATCCAAGCCTCAGCCTTGCTGTTTCTCTCCCCTCACAGCTCTTTACCCTCACTGTTTCTCCCCCTGCCCCATAACCTCTGGCCTCTCTCTTTCTCTCCCCTCTACCGCTTTGCCTTGCTTTCTTTCCTGCCACATGAACAGCTGATCAGTGGCAAGTCAGGAACAGGAAGGAGAACCTGGCACCCTAATGTTTTTTTTATTTTTTTTAAATTTAAAAATGTTTTTTGAAGAGGGCAGGGGTGGAGAGCTTTGTGAGTGCAATGGAGGCCCCCATGGGTGCCACGTAGGATTCCTGGCATAGACGCTTGAACTAAGTAAGGACAGTGGTAGTCTTACACTGTAGTCCATGGGCACTTTCAATCACCATTGAAGCCACAAAGGAAATCACAGGACAACTGGTTGAAAGCTTTTCTCACAGCGCTGAATGCCAAATTACTTGCACATTCTGTATTTGGATGCAGCACTACCAGGTCAGTTCTACCAGCTTCAATCAATTTAATCATACTAATGTCTTGACTAACAGACATCTCATGGACTATCTATATAAACGTCACCTCCAACTCCTTGAAAGATTTAATCAACGTTGCCTCCGGAAATCCTGCGAATTACTTGGGAAGATAGGCGAACAAATGTCAGTGTACTGGAAGAAGCAAAGACTACTAGCATTGAAAAAATGATCCTTCAACGCCAACTTCAGTCAGTGGACCAGTCATGTTGTTCGAATGCCTGACTGCCGTCTCCCAAAGCAGTTACTTTATTCCCAACTCAAGGATGGAAAGTGGAATATCGGTGGTCAATATAAGAGGTTTTAAAGATGTTCTTAAGGCTAATCTAAAAAATGCAATATAAACATCGAAAACTGGGAAGCTCTGGCCCATGAACGATCTAACTGGAGGTTGGCCTTTCACAAAGGCTTCCCTGGACTTTGAAGAAGCCCGAGTCCAAGGTGAAAGGAGAAGAAACGTGCTAAGCGACAAGCACGTCAAATGAATCCTTTACAGGACCATCTTTCCATCTGGTAACCTGTGTCTTCACTGTGGGAAGCTGTGTGGATCTAGAATTGGCCTCCACAGTCACTTACGGACCATCGCTAGAGTCTACACATCCCATCTTTCTTTAGAATTTTCCTCCTTTTAAATCTCCTTTTTGTAAAATTTTCTTTTTTTATCCTGGAAGACAATCTTACTCGGTCACGAGTGATCGCCTGACTGCTGACTGTTGCACACAGAAACATAAAGCTTGAAGGGAGTGGCCTGTGTGCTATCTAGTTCAATCCCCTGCTTGTTGCACAGGATTCAGAACTAGAGGCATCCCCAACAGATGGCTATTCAGCTTCTGCTCGAAGAGCTCCAACAAGACGCCCGACCACCATTCTAGGTAACTGGTTCCATTGTAAAGGCACTCTCGCCATCAAGACATTTCCTTTCTAATGTTCAACAAAGTCTACCTTCTTCTAACTTAAGCCCACTAATGTAAGAACATAAGAGCCATGCTGGATCAGACCGAGGGGTCCATCTAGTCCAGCATTCTGTTCACATTGTGGCAACCTGCTACCCACAGAATCCCACAAGCAGGACTACATGAGTGCAACAGCCCCCTCCCACCCACATTCCCCAGCAACTGGTGTACACAGGCATACTGCTTCTGATACTGAAAGAACTGGGCATGTTTAGCCTTCAGAAGAGGAGACTGAGGGGAGATATGATCACACTCTTCCAGTATTTGAAGGGATGTCACACAGAGGAGGGCAAAGAATCTCTTCTCGGTCATCCCAGTTTGCAGGACACAGAATAATGGGCTCAAGTTACAGGAACCTAGATTCCACCTAAACATCAGGCAAAATTTCTGACTGTCAGAGCAATAGACAATGGAATCAACTACCTAGGGAGGTGGTGGGCTCTCCCACTCTGGAGGCATTCAAGGTGCAGCTGGACAGACATCTGTCAGAGATGCTTTGACTTAGATTCCTGCATTGAGCAGGGGGTTGGACTCGATGGCCTTGTAGGCCCCCTTCCAACTCTACTTTTCTATGATTCTATGATTCTATGACTGGAGGAAGCATATGGCCAATCAGGACTAGTAGCCGCCTCCTCCTCCCTGAATTTGTCAATCCCCTTTTAAAGCCATCCAAATTGGTGGCCATCACGACATCTTGTGGAAGTGAATTCCATAGTTTAAATACTATGCGCTTTGTGAAGGAAGTACTTTCTTTTATCTGTCCTGAATCTCCCACCAATTAGCTTCATGGGATGACCGCTTTGGCTTCTAGTATTATGAGAGAGGGAGAAAATGTCTCCTATCCACTTTCTCCACACCATGCATAATTCTGACACCTTACTCACCTTTTTCTAAGCAAACAATCCCAGATGTTGTTGTAACCTTTCCTTGTAGGGGAGTTTTGCTCCAGTCCTTTATCATTTACAGTTGCCCTTTTGTGCACTTTTCACCAGCTGTACAATATCCCTTTTTAGGTGTGGTGACCAGAAGTGTACACAGTATTCCAATGTGGTCCACCCATAGATATGTATAAGGGGAGTATGATCTTGGCAGCTTTATTTCAATTCATTTCCTAATTATGCCTAACATGGAGTTTGCCTTTTTCACAGCAGCCACACACTGGGTTGACATTTTCATTGAGCTGTCCACCAACAACCCCAAGAATCTCTTTCTTGGTCAGTTACCGCTAGCTCAGATCCCATCAGCTTATACTTGAAGTTGGGATTTTTTTGTGCCCCAACATGCATCACTTTTACACTTGCTTACATTGAACCACATTTGCCATTTTGATGCCCATTCGCCCAGTTTGGAGAGATCCTTTCAGATAGAGCTCCTCACAATCTCTTTTTGTTTTAACCACCCTAAATAATTTGGTTGTCATCAGCAAACTTGGCCACTCACTGCTCACACATTAGATCTAGTCCTGCCCCTGCCTGGCAGCAGTGAACACGCCTTTGCCCATTGGTTGTAGAGGGAATGCTTGTGAAATATATAGATAACACAAAGCTGTGGGAGCAGGGGGAGGGGGGGGTGATGATGGCCAACACCACAAGAGAATCTTTGCTGCTAGGAATACTGGGATGAAATTAACAAGATTAAATTCAACAGAGATAGAGTAAATTATGCATTTGGGTACCAACCAACTAACCCCCCACCCAAGGCATGAATATAAGATGCAGGAAACCTGCCTTGGCAGAGGTAAGATGTGAAAGAAGGATCTAGGTGCCTTACAGAGCAATCCGTGTCTAGGGGTCCATAGGATTGTTCGGCTTCCCAGCTCTGAGGTTGGAAAATCGCTCTAACTTCAGAGCTGGGAATCCGTGCTCGGATTCCCAGCCGGTGTGGCTGCACAGAAAGAGCCACACGGCTGCTTTACCAAGGTGGCAAAGCAGCCTCGGAGAAGGTGTTTAGTGGGCATTCTTTCGGGGGGGGCGGGGAGGGGAGGGTGCTGCCAAGATATGATGTATCCTGGCGGTGCGCCGCCCTCTTACCTTCCCCCTCTGAAGCGCCACTCCGCCGCCACAGTTAGACAGCCGAAATCAGCCGTCTTGCTTGATTTGCAGGACAGGAGGAGGGCAGAGGCAACCTTCACCTCTGCCGTCCTCCTGTCCCGCATAGGATGCCTGTAAGTAATGTTCCAAGTTTGGAGGGTTACAGCCGGGCATCCCCATAGGATTGCACCCTTAGTGGATCACACAAGCGGAATATGAGCCAAGCAGTGGTGATGCCGCCGCCAAAGCAGCTCTTAGGCTGCATTAACAAAGTCATAGTGTCCAGGTCATGGGAAGTAATAGTTCCGCGCTATTTTGCCTTACTCAGGCCACATGAGTACTGTGTCCATCATTTTAAGAAGACAACCTGGAGCAAATCAGGATGGAGCAGATTCTGGAATCAAGTCCTATGAGGAATGGTTGAAAGATCCGGGTATGTTTCACCTGGAAAAGTTAAGGTTAAGGAGAGGCATGATAGTGGTCTTCAGATATCAGAAAGGCTGTCATGTAAAAGATGCAGCAGACTTGTTCTCGTTGCTCCAGGGGGCAGGGCTTGAACCAATGGATTGAAACTCCAGAGAAGCAGATTTTGGCTAAACATAGGAGAAACGAACTAACAGTAAGGGCTGTACAGCAGTGGAACAGACTGCCTCTAGGCATGGTAGGTTCTCCTTTGCTGGAGGTGTTTAAGCAGAGGCTAGACAGCCATCAGTCAGAGGTACTGTGGCATTCTGCGTTACAGAGCCTGCATTGATCAGGAGGTGGTCCAGATGATCTCCAAGGCCCCTTCTAATTCTTTGATTCTATGAGTCTGTGTAACAGCCCTTCAGGTATCTGAAGAGTGGTGTCATGTCCACTGTCTGTCTTCTCTTCTCCAAGCTAAACATACCCGTTCCTTTAACCGTTTCCTCACGGGATTTACCCCTGACCCTTTTCATTGGCCCCCTCTGAACCCATTCCAATTTGTCTTCATCTTTTACAACTGCAGCATCCGGAACAGTACAAACCTAGCAATTCCTACCAGCTGCATCGTAAACCAACCCACATGTGTTCAGTATGGTTGCATTAGAGAGCAGAAAGAGCTTGGTTTTAATTTGGAAGCTTTTAAAACTTAAAAGTGGCCACCCATGTGGCACCCATAACATAAGGAAACACAATAACGACAACGGCAACGATGATGATAAGCCAGTGTGGTGTAGTGGTTAGAGTGTGGGCCTGGAACTTGAGAGATCTGTGGGTTCTAGTCCCCACACCAGCCATGAAACTCGCTGGGTGCCTTTGGGCCCAGTCACTGACTCTCAGCCTAGCCTACCTCACAAGGTTGTTGTGTGGATAAAATGGGGGGGGGGAACCATATAAGCTGCCTTGGGTTCTTGGAGGAAAAATCACAGGATATCAATGTAATAATAAATAAAATGAAATTATTATTATTATTATTATTATTATTATTATTATTATTATTATTATTATTATTATTATTTTTAAATCTCAAAGCAGTAATCAGAGCTTCAACAAAGTATAAGAAGTACTGCAAGTAATTTCTGCAGTATTCATGGGCAGGATGCAGGATGCTGTAGCCTGCCATTGGTCTTCTACTGGTCCCACAGTATTGGCAGGGGCCAACAAAGACCAATGTAATCTCTGCCTCTGCCCCCGTTCCCACAATACACGTGGGGACTGACCACAGACCAAGTACTTGCCTTTCCCCTGGATACTTCCCATCTTATCCTGAATCTTAGTGATGAAACCAGAGTGTGAGAAGCTGCTGTCTCTGGCTGTGCCCTATGGAAAAAAGAAGAAGAAGGTAATTATTTGTTTTTTAGACCCATTGAAATGAGCGGCGGCCTATTAAGTTAGACAGCATTGAATAACAACCCATTCAATACCAAGCATTGGATACAACCCTGTGTCAAATATCCTGGAAATGTTGGTATGCACTTCTGTGTTTTCATGGAAGGTCAGTTCATATATTATGGTGTTCATCATGTGATGATTGATAATCCAAATATGTGATCACAGGCGGGATGATGATGATGATGATGAAGATGATGATGATGAGGATGATGAGGATGAGGATGATGATGATGATGATGATGATGGTGGTGGTGGTGATCATCATCATCATCATCATCATCATCATCATTATCATCATCATGTGAATCAGAGTTGGAGAAAAGTTTCTTCTGAGTGAGATTCTTTTTTTCTTCAGAAGTGTATTGATTTTAAATAAATGAAATAGATGCCACTATACACACACAACACACACACACACTTAGAGTATATGGTAGACACACCCTGCAACCTATTATTATTATTATTATTATTATTATTATTATTATTTCTATACTGCCCAATAGCTGAAATATGGAGGACAAATAGGAGTACATACAGTAACATTTGTGGTTTTGAATTGGAAATCAAGTGCCCACTTTCTCCCTACAACGAAGCTCTTCCTACTCGCAATAAGCTTTTGGGGAGATTATAATTTTGACACACTGAACATTACATGTTTAGCAATCAAAACAACTTCTATGCATCCACCCCTGCTGATCCTTTGTCTGATTTGATTTTGTAGGAATTCAGCCAAAATTACATGACTAAACATAAGAGAACAAACTGTGCCTAAAGTCAAATGCTCCATACTTGAAAATGCTCCATGGTTGTAGTGTCCAAATGACGTCTGGAGGCCACAAGTCTCAATACAGGTGAGATCTGCAAGGCCCACCTCAAACATGGCAGTAAAATCACAAGTGACTCCACACTCTGCTCTGCCTACTTCATTGTCATGGTTGAACCAGCTGTGTCCCTGTATCATCATAAGACTGAGTGGTCAGAGAACATTGCCTCATCACAACAGCCAGCTATCCAACAGTTGGGGCCAATCTGGGAGGTAGTGCTATCATGTGCTTTTACTCCAATGCTTGACACCTCTGGGCCCACACCTCAGCCAGGTGTCATGATTTGGCAGACTGCAATGTGGTACATGGTCGGATCTGGGGATCAGGGCTGGCCCTACCATTGGGCAAAGTGAGGTGTCTGCATCAGGCAGATGAGGTTGGGTGTCATGAAAGGTTAGCAAATTGCTAATTATTTAATGTATTATTGTTGTATTTTTAATGCCGAGGAGGAGGAGGAGGAGGAGGAGGAGGAGGAGGAGGAGGAGGAGGAGAGGGTTTTGTGGGATTTTCTGCCTCCAGATAGCTTGGCTTGCCTTGAGTTCTATGCATCCTGAGTGATCCTTGCTACTGCATGTACTACCTGCTTTAAAAACGCCAAGGACAAATTAACCCTTAGCTTTGTGCCCATTTTTGGTGTGGTCCCCTGCCATTGCTATCCCAACAAAGGATGCAAAGGCACAGTGTTGTGAGCAAGTAGAACATAATAGAACAGTGATGGCAAACCTATGGCACGGTGCTACAGCTGGCACGCAGGGACCTCTCTGTGGGCACTCGAGCCATTGGTCACCAGATCGTGACAAGACTGTCCCCTTCTGCAAAACACTAATGATCTTGTTCTTTCTCACAGTGTGAAACAGAATGATTTTATTCTAGAATTCCTGTTACAGAATTCTTTTCTACATTGTTATCGCATTTAAAAGATTTGAAG
This sequence comes from Shinisaurus crocodilurus, assembly GCA_021292165.1. Taxonomy (NCBI): domain Eukaryota; kingdom Metazoa; phylum Chordata; class Lepidosauria; order Squamata; family Shinisauridae; genus Shinisaurus; species Shinisaurus crocodilurus. The sequence continues at coordinate 14,135 of JAHFWL010001532.1, forward strand.
AATGATGCACAGAGCATGGCTTGGATGCAAAGCCCTAACAGTGACTGAGTGCTGCATGTGTTGCTCTCAAACTAACGGAGTATGAGCAAAGGTTTGACAAATTATCAGCATGCATGCAATAGCAAAAATCACATTAATTGTGCAAAAGCATGCCCAATGCAAACTTTTACCTAATGCAGTGTTTGCAGTCCAAGACATAAAGTGTTTAAATGTGTTAAGCACGTTTAGTTTTCTTGTTGATCTTGCTCATCCTAGTACAGGTTGACTTTTACTTTTACTAATCCGACCCCCTGTAGCAAGCAGGGAAAGGACCCGGGGTAAAGCTTGCCCCATACAATTTCAGTCTGGCATATAATCATATTACAAGTTGAGAATCCCTTATCCAAAAATACATGTGCCTAATTATTTAAAAAGTGTGTATAAATTCACTTCAGGCTATGTGTACAATGTAGTACTATAATAATTTTTTGAGTTGATTTTTTTCCCAACAAAAAACTTGTATCATTGAAAGCTCTGTTACTGTGTTTTTTCTTTAAAGACAAAAGATGCTAATTAGTTCGGACTGTGTTTTTTTCTTTAAAGACAAAAGATGCTAATTAGTTATGGGTTGTTTTTCTAAAACTAAAACCTCGGTATTCAGGTTTAATTGCAAGTGTTGGCACTCCGAAATAAATAAGTTGGTTTTTGTGTTGCAGTTTGGGCACTCGGGCTCAAAAAGGTTCGCCATCACTGCCCTAGAATGAACCGAAATGAGGAGGGCATGCATGGGGGAGAAGGGCAAAGGAATGTGACTATGTGAGCAAGCTCTGAGTCCTAGCGAACCAAGGCTTTGTAACTGCCTATAGCCGCCTCAGAACAATTGAATGTTCTGGGTTGCACTTAATGAGAAGCCAATGTACATTCAGCTGGACCAGTTGTTGGGGAAGGGACATAGTTCTGTGGTAGAACACATGCTCTGCAGGCGGATGGTCCCATATTCAACCCCCAGCATACCCAAGGAGGGCTGGGAAAGACTCCTACCTGAAACCCTGGATTGCTGCTGTCAGTCAGTGTTCTGAGCTAGATTGACCAATCAGTATGGGCATCTTCCTTAGTTCCACACCATGGCCATGGATTCCAGTAGAAGCATTATGCATTTATGCACTCCACATATAGGAGGCATTTCTAGCACTAAGAATGGAAGGACTATGACACACCCTGATGCAGTGTTTCTCAACCTTGGGTCCCCAGATGTTTTTGGCCTACAACTCCCAGCATGCCCCAGCCAGCATAGCTGGCTGGGGCATGCTGGGAGTTGTAGGCCAAAAACATCTGGGGACCCAAGGTTGAGAAAACACTGCCCTGATGCAAGTATGAGCAGATACACCACCAGCCATTAGCTCAATAGCAGTGGATTCTCTGAGGGAAACTGCTGGAGGTTACCTTGCAATGGCAGACGGGGAGGAGCCTTCCTGCCCTTATCTTTTCATTACCAAGAGGTGCCATGTAAGCACATGCTTGCTGAGTAGCAACATGCCCCAGCACAGTCTGCTGACATCGTCAGAGATGGCATGGCCCACCACTCTGCAACCATGCTCTTGCACTGCACAATGCTAGCTGTGGCACCCACTGCCCACCTGGTGCTGAAGATACAAGCCCTTTTTCTGTTTGCAGAGGATATATGTCGTGCACTGTCTTCCTAGGAAGAACCCAGCTTCCAGACTTCCTCCCTTCTATTCCCTTGGAGTAGGAGAAACCCTGGGCAGGCCTGCATCAAGATGTATAGGAAGAGGTACAGCATCCTGCTGAATAAACCTGTTTGTTACCAACATCTATATGGAGCCTTAATTCAATAGCCAATGTTCAACAAACAACTCAGCGTCATATTACACCTTTCACATATTGCATGAATGTAGGTTCTGTTCATTCCAGACCTTCAGATGGAACATGCAATGGTCAAGTGTGGGAACCGTGGATATGGCCCTGATTTCCCCCTCCCTCCGTGCATTCTACTGAACATGTAGAATGTGTGACTGTCCTAGATGAGGTAGATGTGTTTTATTGCTGATGCTTCAGTTCTGTTAGAGCTGTGGTAGGCAACCTGGTGCACTCCAGATGTTTTGGACTACAACTCTCATCAGCCCCAGCCAGCATGGCCAATGGTTATGGATGTGGTGAGTGTAGTCCAAATATCTGGAGGGCACCAGTTTGACTACCCTTGTGTTAGAGGTATGATCTACTCTAAAGACCTGAATGAGTAACACCAACACAACAGGCTGAAATGTTTCCCCATCCTGCACCTTGCCACCATTTCTGTGCCTGGACCTGCTATGACTTGACTTGAGGAGGGTGATAAAATGTGTCCCAGTGGGACCATCTTGGAAATCCTGACTACGTTCTTGAAGGAAGGTGACTTTATCTAAAATAACTTCTAGGCTGCCTTTAAGGGTGGAACCTTCTTAAAGTGATGATACCATATAACAGTTCAACAGGCAGTGATAGTGATAAGAGAGGTCAATGAGTTTAGGCTGTGCTGTACAGTTGTAACTTGCTGACACCTAGAGCAGGGGTTTGTACCTCTTTCAGCCAGGGTTACACTTCCATTTCAGAGAAGCAATCAGGGGCTCTCCAGTCAGTGGAGGCACAGCCAAAGGCCAAAGGAGTGGGGCCAAAATACAATAGAGATATATACCAGCATATTTTGGCTTCACGCTCTTACTGCCAGTAACTAAGCCTTAGGAGAAGCATTTCACCTTTTAGAAGGGGGATAAGAACTGCACAATAGCTGAGAAAGTACCAATGATTGGTGGCTGGGAGAAAAGGGGTGTGGTTGGGGGGAAAGGGCATCGCTATATATGGGGAACCCTGAAAGGCCATATTGGGACTCAAGGCAGGCCAGGGTTCTGCACCCTTGATCTAGACTAATCTATGCAACACTGTGTACAATGATGCTCAAAAAGGAAGCCCAGAATATGATTGCAGAGAAGTCCAAATGGGAGCAGAATTAGTTCATTAACGGCACAATCCTATGCCGCATGTTTAGACAGGGAAAAAGTCCTACAGCTCCCAGCATCCCCCAGCCAGCCCGCTGGGAGTTTTAGGGCTTTTTTCTGTCTAAACATGCATAGGATGGCACCCTAACTTGCTTTGGGTCCTCAGCTTCACAGAGGCAATGGAAACAGTCTGTATTAAATCCAAGACCTGCGATCCTCAGTATCCAGTCTGTGGTTCTTTGAATCTACCAATTCTTCCCTGGAGTTCCGCCATCACTGCAGCAGTATACCTTTGTGCAACAGATCTCCCCATTCAACAGCAGCAGTGTTAATTCCCCCCCCCCTTTTAAATCTTTGCTTGGGAATGCAGAGCTATGCAATCAAGAGGAAAATACACCATGAAAGCAATGCAAAGCAAGGGAGTCAAGGATCTGAAGGTACCCACAATATTAATGACAAATTGCCGGTGACTCCATGGCAACGGAGAGAAGGGTACTCAGCGTGGAAGTCATGAGCGGGCTAGGGCTTTGAGAGAACACAACAGGGAAATGAATGAATGGAAATAACATGATGTTCTAGCTCTTCACTACCGGGACAGACATGTGCCGCTTAATCCCTAGTGGCTGAGATCCCAGGATGTCCAATAAAGGTCCTGCAGAAACAGACGGGGAAAGAAAGTTGAACTGGGAGCTGTGGTCCAAAGATGTGCAGGCAACCAAGTGATAAAGAGCTTTGTAGTCGATGAAATCACTTTGCCTATATTCTTCTACAGGATATTATCTGGGCAAAAGAAGGAAAGAATGATGGGGGGGGAGTGATCACAAGCTAACTGAGCAATTTCAGAACAAGCATCTCCAATCCTTGCAAGAGGTGCAATTTCCCCCATTCATTTATTTAAAATATTTAGCCCACACTTCATTATCAAATCACAATCATGGTGATGGTGCTTTGGGCGGTGTGTGTGTGTGTGTGTGTGTGTGCGCGCGCTGTTGTTTTATAGGGGCTGGAATGTATTTTTCATTTCCTTGGTATAAAGTGGCTTCCTATCTCCCTATGTTTAGTTTGAACAGAATACTGCTCAGTCCTATTCCATATATCAGAGAGGACTCCACATGTAGCCAAAATGGAGCATAATATATGATACTTATTGTCCATGATTGATCTCCAGGCTCCACTTCTAACAGACACAGTAGGTTCTAAACAACATGTTACATGCAAATGTGTGTATTTAAAACTGACAGCTGTTTCTTTTAGGGAGAAGCAGCTTTAGGAAGGGGAGATTTGTTTTAGAGGAGAAGCAGCAGATCGGGGTGTGTGGAGAGTGCTTAACTCTTCCCACCACTTTGAGCGGGTAAAATCACCTCCTCCCAAAGCTTTCAGGGTTCAAATATATGCATTTCTGTATCACCCTTAAGCCTCAGCCATGTAAGCCAATCCAGTTTTCCAGGGGCATTTTTTGCAGTTAGGTTTATTTCTGCAGGTTTATTTAGACTCCTATGATCATTCAGAACTAAACCTCAATAAAACTAAACTTCTATGATAATTCAGATGACAGGGCAGTCCTCGGAGTGCTACTGTAATGCCAAAGAAGATCAAGTATAGATGCGGGGAGCGGGGAACAGTAATGTAAATTTCCACTGTCATCTTCCTGATGAGTAGCAATATAACAGTCCCTCTCTGGCATCAGGGCCCCAGGAACAGATCTCCAGGACTTTGAAGACTGGGGCACATGACAGATTACTTACAGATTGGCCCATCTTCTTAGGGCAGCTTGTTCCTAAATTTCCATCACTAATCCGGCAGCAAGAGAGTGGAAATGTAAGCTGGCTTTGTGCACACTTCTGGGCTGATTCTGCAAAGAGAACTGCCGTGTGTGGAACTGGCATGTGCAGCATTTGAAGGCGACCAAGTCATAGGGTCTATAGGTTTTATATCCAGTTCTTGCAAGGTAATTGCTGGTGGTTGATAGAGCAGAAATTACGGTACATTTGCAAGATTATCGGATCCACACTCAAATTCTGCAAACGCTGCCGTCAATCCTCTTAGGTCAAGATACGCTTTTGGTTCATAGTCAGGAAGACATCCTTGCATGGAGATGAGGTTTCCTTATCTTTGTGGCACAGATTGTATGCAAAATAAGTAAGGCATCTCCACATGATGCAGCCTTCCCCAGCCTGGTGCTCTCCAGGTGCTTTGGACTTCAACTCCCATCAGCCCCAGCCAACATGGCCAATGGTCAGGAATGCGGGGAGTTGTAGTCCAGAACATCTGAATAGCACCAGGTTGGGAAAGGCTGCCCTGGGGCATGTTTCCTCCCTGACCCAAAAGAGCGTAGCAAGAACTTTCATCACCTCCCTTTCGCATAGAGTGCCACTGCCTGCCCACACCAGGTGTTGAGATACCTCCTCATACTCTCCTAAGGCTGGTTCATGGACCATGGAGGCCTCTGTCTCGATCCCCATCTATGGAAGCCTCAGAGCGAATGGAGCTGGTTGGGGTTGCTATCTCACCAGCGTGCCACCTAGCAGCAACTCTATATGAGCTAGGGGTGGATTCCATTCACAGTCTGTGTTACTTTCTTATGTGTTCACCAGCAACTCTGTTCCATGCCATTTCCACATTAACCTGTTATTTATTTTATCTATTTAAAAATCTGCACAAGATTTGCATTCAAATACATACGTCAGCCTTCCCCACCTTGGTACTTTGCACAGAGCTGGCCCTCCCACTGGGCTGGGTGAATCTCCCCCACACACACCTCAAGCACTGGAATGGGAGGGGTGTCAAGGGGGAAAAATAATTAGCACTGTGGACAGCAACCAGACTGCAAGGTGATTTGAAAATTATAATCTTCATTCTCTAGGTGACACATTTGAATCTTCAGGGCCAAAACAGATGTACTTTACATCTGGAAGCTATGTCTTTTTAAAATTATTTTCTCCAGAGTAGGCACATGGGGCTCATCCAGATCTTAACAGCCCCCCCCATCACCCATGCTAGGGTCCCAATCCAGATTGCACCTGCTGCACCTACTCTAGGGTATGAACGGGGGCGGGGGGACGGGGAGACATAGCTGCTAGATATGGATTTAAAGTAGTGTCTGTTTTGGCCCTGAGAATTTATCTATGTCATCTAGAGAATGAAGATTATCATTTTCAAATCACCTTGAAGTCTGGTTGTTGTCCACAGTGCTATATTACTCCCCCCCGCCCGCCCGCCCGCTTGTCTCTTAGCCACAAAATTCCTCTAAGTGCATAAGAAGAATGATGAGTCTTTAACAACTATAGCTTATCCCCTGAAATGAAGAAACTCCACAACATGCTGCTCTTTACCAGCTGTGCTGGCTACCAGTGAAAGTGTGGTGCTATTTCCCTGCCATATCGTTTCCCAAAGGCAGCTGTCCAAGAATTCCTGATGCCAAAGATATACCACGCACGGCGAGCACCGTTTCCATGAGTGGAGGGAATAACTGACTTGCGTAACCTGCTGTATTAAACTGTTTCAGTGGCTGAGTCTAAATATTGTTCTGTTGCGGAATGTACCGACTGGCATAGTTTTACATTTTTTAGATTGATGGAAAGTCAAAGCACATTCTATCCACAAGATTCAGTGAGTATTAGTTAAAGGCTCTTGAGCAAAGCATGACGTCTTTGCTCTATTTTTTGCTAAGGCCCTTTTCAGGCCTAGGGCTCCCATGACTTGTTAGAAATTTTAAAAGGTGCCAAAATAAGGGATTTGATCTACTAAAAAAAAAATGTCAGCATTTGGCTGACCTGAGTTTGCCCTGAACTCCCAGTAATTGAGGAAGAAAGTAGAGACTGGTTACAATACATAACTCCGTGAAGTCAAGAGATCATTAGCAGTAGGAATTCACCCTTGATGGGTGAGATGGGCATAACTTAAGTCCTGTTCAAGCATTATTTAAAGGGTTAAACTCACCACGCAAACAGCAGCAAGGCTGTGCCAAGTAGCCCCACCCCTGACATCCCGTGCACTACATAGCTCCGCCCGCCCCCGGCATCATAGAAGAGTTGCAAGGGGCCTATAAGGCCATGAGTCCAATGCAAGAACCAAGTCCAATCTTGCTCAATGCAAGAATCCAAGTCAAAGCAACCCTGAAAATGTGTTTATTTTTCCTAGGTGCAGCACTTGGCATTGATCCCAAGTGTAATCAGGTGCTCCTTGACCATTTGCCTATCGATCTCAAGCTGCAATCCTGCCCCTTCAGCTCGTACTTCCGGTTTGCCAGGTGGGACATAGACCCTCTTTCGGGAAAAGACCGAGCCAAAGTAGGAATTGAACACTTCTGCCTTTTCTTTGTCATCTGTTATCATTGTCATCCTCACTGAGTAATTGAACTACCGTTTCTTTCCCCTGTCTTTTACTATGCATGTATCTGAAGAGAGCTTTTATGTTGCTTTAGCATCCCTTACTAACTTCAGCTCATTTTCAGCTTTAGCCTTCCTGGCACCATCCCTGCAATTCTGCGCTACCTGCCTGTACTCTTCCTTTGTAGCCTGGCCTTTTTTCTACTTCCATATGTGTCCTTTTTTGTTTTCAGGTCATCTCTAAGCTTTTTGTGAAGTCACATTGGCTTCTTCTGTTGTCCTCTACCTTTTTTCCTTGTTGGATTTTTTTGTAATTTTGCCTTTAGAATTTCTTTTTAAAAAAAAACAAACTCCCACTCATCTTGGACTCCTTTTCTCATTAGAGTTGCTTGCCATGGAACCTTACTTATCATTGTTCTGAGTTTATTAAAATTAGCTTTCCTAAAATCCAGGGTACGTGTTTGCCTACACTCAGCTTTTGCTTCCATTAGAATCAAGAACTCAAGTATAACATGGTCACTTTCCCCCAGAGTTCCTGTAACTGCCACTTTATGCACTAAGTCATCTCTGTTGGTTAGAATCAAGTCAAGGATAGTCCATCCTCTAGTTCCTTCTTCCATTTTCTGTAGGAGGAATTTATCGGCAACACAAGTCAGGAATTTCTTGGAGGGGCCATGTTGGCAGAATTTGTTTCCCAACAGATATCGAGGAAATTGATGCCCCCCATCACTACCAGGGATGTTGAAGAGTCCTTGGTCTCGAGTCTCGAGTCGAGTCACGAGTCTTTGGACCCGAGTCTCGAGTCCGAGTCCTTGGTCCAAAATGGTGACTCATGAGTCCCGAGTCCTGAGTCACTCCCAAAACTGACTCCACGAGTCCCTATTAAAATCAATGGGGTTTCCCCCCAAAAAATAAGGCTACTTCAGTGTGGCTTAAATAAATTCTAGGCACAAGTGTGCCTTTTTATTTCAAAACTCTGCAACTGATTTTGGCAAGAACAGACTAGGCAGACAAACCCAAAATAACCAGGCAGGCAGAGGAGGCAGGGAACCCCAAATCAGGCAGGCAGGGGCCTTTGTCTTGGACAATTCAAACTGTGGAACTGGTTAAGAAGAGACCCAGGCAGAGGAGGCAGAAACCCCAAACAGGCAGGCAAGGCAGCCAAAAAAAATGTCTGACCCTAACCCCCCACAACAACACATCAAAATAAATCTCAACACATCGTTGGGGCTGCGCTCCTGGTAGCTGTCCATAGTGGCCGAGCAGTGGCGTTCCTCACTTCCATGCACTCTTCACCGGTGATCACGCTCCTGGCACAGCCAAAGACTCGTCAACAGCCCAGGGATGTTGACAAGTCCTTGGTCTCGAGTCCCGAGTCGAGTCTCGAGTCCCATTAAAAATATTGGGACTCAAGTCCGAGTCGAGTCAGAGGGGGGACTCAGTCCGACTCACGAGTCGAGTCCTCGAGTCCGAGTCCCCATCCCTGATCACTACTACATCATGCCTCTTTGAAACATTGGCAATTTGCTTTTCAAAAGTTTCATCCTCATCTTCTCTTTGATTGGGTGGTCGGTAGTAGACTCTGACCACCATGTTCCTTTTATTCTTTGCCCCATTTATTTTAATCCAGAAAATACAGCACAAATGCCTGCAGCCAGGAGGCCTTCGTGTGTACAGCTGTATGCGCGGAGGTTTCCATGCAATTCATCACCCCAATTGTGCTGAGTTCGGAATCACATGGATTCATGGAATCCTCTTTGTATACAGCTGTATGTGTGAAGGCCTCCTGGCTGTAGGTGTAGGCAGGAACAGTGCAGGGCAGTTTGGCGCCCTAGGTGAAATGAAATTTAGCGCCTCCCCTCTCGTGCCGTGGGGGGGGGCTCCAGAGCAAAGCAGCCCTGCTCTGCAAAAAACCCCCCGTGCCGCCACCACCAACAACCTACTTTCCCCCCCGCCCTGGCTGCCGCCTCCTCCTCCGAGGAGGAAGTGACGCGACGGGCCCCCGCGCTCTGTTTTTTGCCGGGGAAACCAGGGCAACAGGGCTGTTTAAGCCCTGTTGCCCTGGTTCCTCCCGCCAAAACAACACGGGCGGGGCTCCGGAAGCGACGCGATGCGGAAAAGGTAGGTGGCGAGGGGGTCGGGGTGGCGGCGGCGGCAACGGCGAGGGGAGCGCGGAGGCGGGCGGGGGAGGCGGTGGCGGCGGCGGCAGCGGTGGGTGGGTGGGGTGCGGGTGGGGAGGCGCGCAGTGGCGGCGGGGCAGGCGGGGAGGCGGAGGCCTGGCGGTGGCGGCGCGGCATTTCTGCGCCCTCTTCAGCCGCGCGCCCTAGGCACCGCCTAGTTTGCCTAGCGATAGCGCCGGCCTTGGGTGTAGAAGACTCCTGGGGACAGAGCTACATTGAGCTTTTCTACACGAGGCATTTATTGTACTCTTGCCATTCCCTACTCATGGTTGTTTATGGGTTCTTTAGACATTGTTGTGATGATCCAATTTCACTTCTGTGTCTAAAGAGCACTTTCAGCAAGTTTTTTTAAGAGCAGGAGATGTGGTATCATTTGTGAAAGCAAAAGAAACACTTTTTTCATGTGTATTTCTGTTATTCTGCTATACCACAGTGCCACTCTCCATAGAACCCATTCTTATAAATGGAATCACCCCAGGGAGCAGAAAATCATGTGCTGGGACATCTAGTGGACCCGTTTCCATAATGGGTTCCATATACATTCAAAAGCCGCATCGTGATGAATAATAAAATTCTGCGGATTGGCCTTGGAGTTCTTATTTCAGGCAGTGCCAAACATTTGGTTCTGCCACTCTTCCCTCCTAGAAAGATGGCACTGTGTTACGGCTGTACTCTTCTGGCACACCCGCTTCCCCGAAAATAGCCCGAAATTGTCCTCATAACAATGATTATGATCCTTCCTCCCCCCCCCCCACCTCACCCCTCCATCCTGGGCTTTGCTTACGATCTCAGGGATAATTGACCTACTACCCATGCCATGCTGAATTCACAAACCGCATGTGCATTCCTTTCCCCTCTCTCTTGCCAAGCACAGCGTGTTCCTTGAGTATCACAGTGCAACCCACACAGTAGCTCTGTTAACTGTTAGGCTATCAAGCGTCATGATCTGAGAGCTTGTGAACCAGCTGAAAAGCAGCTGCAGCAGCCGCCGCCACCGCCACCACCGAGAAACCGTTTCGCACTCCAACGGCAGAGCCGTCTGTTCCATTGCAGTGCAGTGACATTCATGGCAACCGCAGTGATGGGTCCTGGATTCCACACTACCCCCAGCTCTTCAGGGGCTGCTGAATGCCCCATCTACACTGGCGCAAGCCTTCTCCCTGCTTTTCTCCCCATCACCGTTCCTCTCTCTTCTCAGCGTGCACGTGCTGGATTGCAGCGGAAACTTGCCACCCAGGGCAAGGAGCTGCCTCATCACTCACACGCGATCCCTTGCAACGCAGCAGAATGCCTCTCCCATTCTCTCTTCACTTGTGGGCAGGTGCCGTGGCTCAATGGCAGAGCACACGCTTGCTGAGCTGACGGTCCTGTATCTCCAGCTGAAAGAAGCAGGTGGTGGGAAAGGCTCGGGAGAGATGCTGCCAGTCAGAGCCTTTCCCAGCCTGGTGCCGCCCAGGTGTTTTTGACGATAACTCCCAGCATTCCTGACCACTGACTGTGCTGGATGGGGCTGGTGGTGGGAGCTGAAATCCAACCATCTGGAGATTTAATTCAGAATGCTCGAGGCTTGCAAGCCACTCAGCAGTTGGGGGAGACTGGAGTGGATGACACTGGGCTAGTATAAGGCAGGGATGGGGACTCGGACTCCAGGACTCGACTCGTGAGTTGGACTGAGTCCCCCTCTGACTCGAGTCAGACTCGAGTCCCAATATTTTTAATGGGACTCGAGACTCGACTCAGGACTCGAGACCAAGGACTCGTGTTCCAAAATCGGTTCCTCAAATGCAGCATGGATAGGTTTTAGGAATACAGCAAGTTTTTTTTTAAATCATTTTCCTAAATGCAACCTTTCAGACATTTTGAGTTTGGCTGCCTCTGC
>JAHFWL010001533.1:0-27489 GCA_021292165.1 Shinisaurus crocodilurus
GAAGCATCCTAGGAACGTGATGTATCAGTGCATATTAGATTGTGTGTTGTGCATGTGTGCATGTGTTTCTCTTCACTAGTACTAGCTTTCAGCTGCAAAGAGGAATCAAAGTTTGGTTATGAGAGATCTATGAACACATTTCTGTGCTAAGCCAAGAGTCTTCAAAATGACAGCAAAACCATGCTTCCGCATTTGGACATCAGTGGATGTGAGATGGATGAGCCAAAGCAGGGAGAACAATGCGATGCTCGAAGGGAAAAGACTACGCATTCAGCACGAGTGAATGGCATGCCTGTGAATGGAAGCTACTTCACTGCTGGAAACGCTGGCAGCTGGCACTGGGGAGTAACAAAAACCCATAATAGGTAGGCAGCGCTTATGCTTTCCATATTTGTGGCATTTTGCTCACTGTGGCTGTTTGGAGCCTCAGGCATCTGGATTAAGCAGTAGCATGTTACATCTTGTGATCGGCTTGCTAATAATACACTTGCAGTGATAGTGACATCGAAAACATACAGAATACTTTCTCGGAGACTTGTGCTGTAGAAAGAGAGCTGGTTCCTTGCTAGCAAGCTCTGGCTGTGAATTTCCAATGAACAGATTTTCTGATCCCTCCGATATTTCTGAGACGGAGTAAATCTCTCTACAGTTTATCAGTGTGAGTTCCTTTAAAACAGAGGTGGGCAACATGCAGCCCACCATCCTTCAGTGCACTCACAATGCTGAAATTTGGGGTGGCAGAAAGATTGGCAGTTTGCTGCCAAATTTTGGTAGCAACTGCTATGGAGGCCTGCCCCCCCGCCCCCCGCTGAGAAATGGCCCTTCTGCCTGGGCAACCCCACTGTAGCTCTACCTTAAGCGTTTGCTCTAAGCATGCATGCTTCATCACTCTATGCTGGGATCAGAGTAGGGCACAGAGCAGGGGCGGGGAATGTGTGGCCCTCCAGATATTGTCGGACAGCAACTCCCACAATCCCTCACTATTGGCTATGCCATCTAGGGCTGATGGGAGATGCAGTCCAACACCATCTGGAAGGCCACAAGTGGCTCACCCCTGGCATAGTGAAACATACGAAGCTGCCTTATACCAGGGATGTTGAAGAGTCCTTGGTTCTGAGTCACGAGTCGAGTCACGAGTCTTTGGACCCGAGTCTCGAGTCCGAGTCCTTGGTCCAAAATGGAGACTCACAAGTCACGAGTCAAGAGTCACGAGTCACTCCCAAAGCTGACTCCACGAGTCCCTATTAAAATCAATGGGGGGTTTTCCCAACAAAATAAGGCTATTTCAGATGTGTGGCTTAAATAAATTCTAGGCACAAGTGTGCCTTTTTATTTCAAAACTCTGCCACTGATTTTGGCAAGAACAGACCAGGCAGACAAACCCAAAATAACCAGACAGGCAGAGGAGGCAGGGAACCCCATAGCAGGCAGGCAGAGGCCTTTGTCTTGGACAATTCAACTGTTGAACTTGTTAAGAAGAGACCAGGCAGGCAGAGGAGGCTGGGAACCCCAAACAGGCAGGCAGAGGCAGCCAAACTCAAAATGTCTGAAAGGTTGCATTTTAGGAAAATGATTTTAAAAAATAAACTTGCTGTACTTCCTAAAACCTATCCATGCTGCATTTGAGGAACACGATTTTGGAACACGAGTCCTTGGTCTCGAGTCCTGAGTCGAGTCTCGAGTCCCATTAAAAATATTGGGACTCGAGTCTGACTCGAGTCAGGGGGGGACTCAGTCCAACTCACGAGTCGAGTCCTGGAGTCCGAGTCCCCATCCCTGCCTTATAATAGCCCAGTGTCATCCACTCCAGTCTCCCCCAACCTGCTGAGTGGCTTGCAAGCCTCGAGCATTCTGAATTAAATCTCCAGATGGTTTGGATTTCAGCTCCCACCACCAGCCCCATCCAGCACAGTCAGTGGTCAGGGATGCTGGGAGTTATCGTCCAAAACACCTGGGCGGCACCAGGCTGGGAAAGGCTTCTGACTGGCAGCATCTCTCCCGAGCCTTTCACCACCTGCTTCTTTCAGCTGGAGATACCAGGACCGTCAGCTCAGCAAGCGTGTGCTCTGCCATTGAGCCACGGCACCTGCCCACAAGTGAAGAGGGAATGGGAGAGGCATTCTGCTGCTGTTGCAAGGGATCGCGTGTGAGTGATGAGACGCAGCTCCTTGCCCTGGGTGGCAAGTTTCCTCTGCAATCCAGCACGTGCACGCTGAGAAGAGAAGGAACGGTGATGGGGAGAAAAGCAGGGAGAAAGGCTTGTGCCAGTGTAGATGGTGCATTCAGCAGCCCCCTGAAGAGCTGGGGGTAGTGCTGGAATCCAGGACCCATCGCTGCGGTTGCCATGAATGTCACTGCACTGCAATGGAACAGACGGCTCTGCCGTTGGAGTGCGAAACGGTTTCTCGGCGGTGGCGGCGGCTGCAGCTGCAGCTGCTTTTCAGCTGGTTCACAAGCTCTCAGATCATGACGCTTGATAGCCTAACAGTTAACAGAGCTACTGTTTGGGTTGCACTGTGATACTCAAGGAACACGCTGTGCTTGGCAAGAGCAGAGGGGAAAGGAATGCACATGCGGTTTGTGAATTCAGCATGGCATGGGTAGTAGGTCAATTATCCCTGAGATCGTAAGCAAAGCCCAGGATGGCGGGGTGAGGTGGTGGGGGGGGGAGGAAGGATCATAATCATTGTTATGAGGACAATTTCGGGCTATTTTCAGGGGAAGCGGGTGTGCCAGAAGAGTACAGCCGTAACACAGTGCCATCTTTCTAGGAGGGAAGAGTGGCAGAACCAAATGTTGGCACTGCCTGAAATAAGAACTCCAAGGCAATCCGCAGAATTTATTATTCATCATGATATGGCTTTGAATGTATATGGAACCCATTATGGGAAACGGGTCCACTAGATGTCCCAGCACATGATTTTCTGCTCCCTGGGGGATTCCATTTATAAGAATGGGTTCTATGGAGAGTTCCAGCATGAGTTGGTTGCCCCAAAGTCACAAGAAATTAAGAAGAGGCCTCCTGAATCAGACCAAAGGATCATCTAGTCCAGCATCCTGTTCCTCAGAGTGGCCAACCTTGTTGTTGCTCTCTAATAACTGGTATCCAAGGGCATATGACTTGTAGCCATCAATACCAGGACTGGCGACACCAGTTCAAATCTCCACTCAGCCATAAAGTTCACTGGGCGACTTTGGGCCAGCCACTGTTTCTAAGTGTAATCTACCTCATAGGTTTGTTATGAGTATAAGATGAAAAGGGAGAGAACCGGGGGGGGGGGGCTTTTGGAAGAAGGGTGGATAAAAATGTAATCAAATGAGTAAGCCGGTGACTATCACCACGTCTTGTGGCAGCGTATCCCCATAAATTAATGTGATGTTTGAAAGAAGTAGTTGCTTTGGTCTGTTCTGAATCTGTCCTGAATTGGACTAATGATGAAAGAAATTGTAACAAGAATAAGCCAAGGTCATACGAATCCATCCTTCAATGCTTGGCTCTTCATAATGGAAATTGGTACTTAACATTATTTTATTTATTTATTATTTAGTTATTTATTATATTTATTAATCGCCATCTGGCCGGCCACCCGGCCCCCATTATTTGTTGACCGACAACATTCCATTTCCAGAAGCAGTAATGTTGCGGGAGCCTCCGACTCTGTTTTTGTCTTGTCCATAGGAGCTTCCCACAGTCAGGTTCAGTCCTAACCTGAAAGTGTTGGAAGAAGGTGCAATGTGCTACAATGTGCTGCTGAGTGGCTTGTAAGCCTCGAGCATTCTGAATTATGGGTGCATCCGATCTGGCCTTCCAAAAAAGCCTCTGGCAGACGTGTCCAAGAGCATGATGAGCCAATCTTTAAATGAGCCGTAACTTAACTCTGTTTGGTACAGATAGTTGTAAGTTAGATTGATATCCACCTGCTTTGTGCATTTCCAGTAAGGCCCTATTCAGGCAATATAAAAGGGTTAAACTCACCACTTGAGTGGGGATGGCGATATGCCAAGTCACCCTACCCCAATATCACATACACAATGGGCTTTTCTACATGAGGCTGTTAATGTACTGTATCTAATTTCGGTTTCATCACAAAACTGAGATCTGACCACTACCCAAAGAACATTTCCTTTCCTGTTTTTTGGCTACATAACCTCTAGGTGGCACTGTGGTATAGCAGAATAACAGAAATACACATGAAAAAAGTGTTTTCTTTTGCTTTCACAAATGATACCACATCTCCCTGCTCTAAAAAAAACTTGCTGAAAGTGCTCTTTAGACACAGAAGTGAAATTGGATCATCACAACAATGTCTAAAGAAACCCATAAACAACCATGAGTAGGGATGGCAAGAGCACAATAAATGCCTCATGTAGAAAAGCTCAATGTAGCTCTGTCCCCAGGAGTCTTCCTACACCCAGGGCCGGCGCTACGCTAGGCAAACTAGGCGGTTGCCTAGGGCGCGCAGCTGAAGAGGGCGCAGAAATGCCGTGCCGCCCCCGCCAGGCCTCCGCCTCCCCGCCCGCCCCCGCCGCCGCTGCCGCGCCTCCCCGACCCACCCACCCACCCACCGCCGCCGCCACCGCGCCTCCCCCCGCCCTCCCGCCGCCTCCGCGCCTCCCCCCACCTCCGCGCCTCCCCTCCGCCCGTTGCCGCCGCCGCCGCCACCCCGATCCCCTCGCCACCTACCTTCTCCGCGTCGCGTTGCTTCTGGGAGCCCCGCCCGCATTGTTTTGGCGGGAGGGAACCAGGGCAACAGGGCTTAAACAGCCCTGTTGCCCTGGTTTCCCGGCAAAAAACAGAGCGCTGGGGGGCCCGTCGCGTCACTTCCTCCTCGGAGGAGGTGCGGCAGCCAGGGCAGGGGGGAAGGTAGGTTGGTGGTGGCGGCGGCACGGGGTTTTTTTTTTTTGCAGAGCAGGGCTGCTTTGCTCCGGAGCCCCCCCCCCGGCACGAGAGGGGGGCCGCTAAATTTCATTTCGCCTAGGGCGCCAAACTGCCCTGCACTGTTCCTGCCTACACCTACAGCCAGGAGGCCTTCACACATACAGCTATATACAAAGAGGATTCCATGAATCCATGTGATTCCGAACTCAGCACAATCGGGGTGATGAATTGCATGGAAACCTCCACGCATACAGCTGTACACACGAAGGCCTCCTGGCTGCAGGCATTTGTGCTGTATTTTCTGATTAAAATAAATAGGGGCAAAGAATAAAAGGAACATGGTGGTCAGAGTCTACTACCGACCACCCAATCAAGCAGAAGACGAGGATGAAACTTTTGAAAAGCAAATTGCCAATGTTTCAAAGAGGCATGATGTAGTAGTGATGGGGGGCATCAATTTCCTCGATATCTGTTGGGGAGACAAATTCTGCCAAACATGGCCCCTCCAAGAAATTCCTGACTTGTGTTGCCGATAATTCCTCCTACAGAAAATGGAAGAAGGAACTAGGATGGACTATCCTTGTCTTGATTCTAACAACAGAGATGGACTTAGTGCATAAAGTGGCAGTTACATGACTCTGGGGGAAAGTGACCATGTTATACTTGAGTTCTTGATTCTAATGGAAGCAAAAGCTGAGTGTAGCCAAACACGTACCCTGGATTTTAGGAAAGCTAATTTTAATAAACTCAGAACAATGATAAGTAAGGTTTCCATGGCAAGCAACTCTAATGAGAAAAGAGTCCAAGATGAGTGGGAGTTTGTTTTTTTTAAAAGAAATTCTAAAGGCAAAATTACAAAAAAAATCCAACAAGGAAAAAAGGTAGAGGACAACAGAAGAAGCCATGTGACTTCACAAAAAGCTTAGAGATGACCTGAAAACAAAAAAGGACACATATAGGAAGTAGAAAAAGGCCAGGCTACAAAGGAAGAGTACAGGCAGGTAGCGCAGAATTGCAGGGATGGTGCCAGGAAGGCTAAAGCTGAAAATGAGCTGAAGTTAGTAAGGGATGCTAAAGCAACATAAAAGCTCTCTTCAGATACATGCATAGTAAAAGACAGGGGAAGAAAGGTAGTTCAATTACTCAGTGAGGATGACAATGATAACAGATGACAAAGAAAAGGCAGAAGTGTTCAATTCCTACTTTGGCTCGGTCTTTTCCCGAAAGAGGGTCTATGTCCCACCTGGCAAACCGGAAGTACGAGCTGAAGGGGCAGGATTGCAGCTTGAGATCGATAGGCAAATGGTCAAGGAGCACCTGATTACACTTGGGATCAATGCCAAGTGCTTGCACCTAGGAAAAATAAACACATTTTCAGGGTTTGCTTTGACTTGGATTCTTGCATTGAGCAAGATGACTTGGATTCTGCATTGGACTCAGTGGCCTTATAGGCCCCTTGCAACTCTTCTATGATGCCGGGGGCGGAGCTATGTAGTGCACGGGATGTCAGGGGTGGGGCTACTTGGCACAGCCTTGCTGCTGTTTGCGTGGTGAGTTTAACCCTTTAAATAATGCTTGAACAGGACTTAAGTTATGCCATCTCACCCATCAAGGGTGAATTCCTACTGCTAATGATCTCTTGGACTTCACGGAGTTATGTATTGTAACCAGTCTCTACTTTCTTCCTCAATTACTGGGAGTTCAGGGCAAACTCAGGTCAGCCAAATGCTGACATTTTTTTTTTAGTAGATCAAATCCCTTATTTTGGCACCTTTTAAAATTTCTAACAAGTCATGGGAGCCCTAGGCCTGAAAGGGCCTTAGCAAAAAAATAGAGCAAAGACGTCATGCTTTGCTCAAGAGCCTTTAACTAATACTCACTGAATCTTGTGGATAGAATGTGCTTTGACTTTCCATCAATCTAAAAAATGTAAAACTATGCCAGTCAGTACATTCCGCAACAGAACAATATTTAGACTCAGCCACTGAAACAGTTTAATACAGCAGGTTACGCAAGTCAGTTATTCCCTCCACTCATGGAAACGGTGCTTGCCGTGCGTGGTATATCTTTGGCATCAGGAATTCTTGGACAGCTGCCTTTGGGAACGATATGGCAGGGAAATAGCACCACACTTTCACTGGTAGCCAGCACAGCTGGTAAAGAGCAGCATGTTGTGGAGTTTCTTCATTTCAGGGGATAAGCTATAGTTGTTAAAGACTCATCATTCTTCTTATGCACTTAGAGGAATTTTGTGGCTAAGAGACAAGCGGGCGGGCGGGCGGGGGGGAGTAATTAGCACTGTGGACAACAACCAGACTTCAAGGTGATTTGAAAATGATAATCTTCATTCTCTAGATGACATAGATAAATTCTCAGGGCCAAAACAGACACTACTTTAAATCCATATCTAGCAGCTATGTCTCCCCGCCCCCCCGCCCCCGTTCATACCCTAGAGTAGGTGCAGCAGGTGCAATCTGGATTGGGACCCTAGCATGGGTGATGGGGGGGCTGTTAAGATCTGGATGGAGCCCCATGTGCCTACTCTGGGGTAAAATAATTTTAAAAAGGACATAGCTTCCAGATGTAAAGTACATCTGTTTTGGCCCTGAAGATTCAAATGTGTCACCTAGAGAATGAAGATTATAATTTTCAAATCACCTTGCAGTCTGGTTGCTGTCCACAGTGCTAATTATTTTTCCCCCTTGACACCCCTCCCATTCCAGTGCTTGAGGTGTGTGTGGGGGAGATTCACCCAGCCAGTGGGAGGGCCAGCTCTGTGCAAAGTACCAAGGTGGGGAAGGCTGACGTATGTATTTGAATGCAAATCTTGTGCAGATTTTTAAATAGATAAATAAATAACAGGTTAATGTGGAAATGGCATGGGACAGAGTTGCTGGTGAACACATAAGAAAGTAACACAGACTGTGAATGGAATCCACCCCTAGCTCATATAGAGTTGCTGCTAGGTGGCACGCTGGTGAGATAGCAACCCCAACCAGCTCCATTCGCTCCTGAGGCTTCCATAGATGGGGATCAAGACAGAGGCCTCCATGGTCCATGAACCAGCCTTAGGAGAGTATGAGGAGGTATCTCAACACCTGGTGTGGGCAGGCTAGTGGCACTCTATGCGAAAGGGAGGTGATGCCAAAGTTCTTGCTACGCTCTTTTGGGTCAGGGAGGAACATGCCCCAGGGCAGCCTTTCCCAACCTGGTGCTATTCAGATGTTCTGGGACTACAACTCCCCGCATTCCTGACCATTGGCCATGTTGGCTGGGGCTGATGGGGAGTTGAAGTCCAAAGCACCTGGAGAGCACCAGGCTGGGGAAGGCTGCATCATGTGGAGATGCCTTACTTATTTTGCCTACAATCTGTTGCCACAAAGATAAGGAAACCTCATCTCCATGCAAGGATGTCTTCTGACTATGAACCAAAAGCGTATCTTGACCTAAGAGGGATTGACGGCAGTGTTTGCAGAATTTGAGTGTGGATCCGATAATCTTGCAAATGTACCGTAATTCTGCTCTATCAACCACCAGCAATTACCTTGCAAGAACTGGATATAAAACCTATAGACCCTATGACTTGGTCGCCTTCAAATGCTGCACATGCCAGTTCCACACACGGCAGTTCTCTTTGCAGAATCAGCCCAGAAAGTGGTGCACAAAGCCAGCTTCCATTTCCACTCTCTTGCTGCCGGATTAGTGATGGAAATTTAGGAACAAGCTGCCCTAAGAAGATGGGCCAATCTGTAAGTAATCTGTCATGTGCCCCAGTCTTCAAAGTCCTGGAGATCTGTTCCTGGGGCCCTGATGCCAGAGAGGGACTGTTATATTGCTACTCATCAGGAAGATGAGAGTGGAAATTTACATTACTGTTCCCCCGCTCCCCGCATCTATACTTGATCTCCTTGGCATTACAGTAGCACTCCGAGGACTGCCCTGTCATCTGAATTATCATAGAAGTTTAGTTTATTGAGGTTTAGTTCTGAATGATCATAGGAGTCTAAATAAACCTGCAGAAATAAACCTAACTGCAAAAAATGCCCCTGGAAAACTGGATTGGCTTACATGGCTGAGGCTTAAGGGTGATCCAGAAATGCATATATTTGAACCCTGAAAGCTTTGGGAGGAGGTGATTTTACCCGCTCAAAGTGGTGGGAAGGGTTAAGCACTCTCCACACACCCCGATCTGCTGCTTCTCCTCTAAAACAAATCTCCCCTTCCTAAAGCTGCTTCTCCCTAAAAGAAACAGCTGTCAGTTTTAAATACACACATTTGCATGTAACATGTTGTTTAGAACCTACTGTGTCTGTTAGAAGTGGAGCCTGGAGATCAATCATGGACAATAAGTATCATATATTATGCTCCATTTTGGCTACATGTGGAGTCCTCTCTGATATATGGAATAGGACTGAGCAGTATTCTGTTCAAACTAAACATAGGGAGATAGGAAGCCACTTTATACCAAGGAAATGAAAAATACATTCCAGCCCTATAAAACAACAGCACACACACACACACAACACACTACACACCACACACACACCGCCCCAAAGCACCATCCAATGATTTGTGATTTGATAATGAAGTGTGGGCTATAATATTTTAATTAATGAATGGGGGAAATTGCACCTCTTGCAAAGGATTGGAGATGCTTGTTCTGAAATTGCTCAGTTAGCTTGTGATCCACGCCCCCCCCCCATCATCTCTTTCCTTCTTTTGCCCAGATAATATCCTGTAGAAGAATATAGGCAAAGTGATTTCATCGACTACAAAGCTCTTTATCACTTGGTTGCCTGCACATCTTTGGACCACAGCTCCCAGTTCAAACTTTCTTTCCCCGTCTGTTTCTGCAGGACCTTTATTGGACATCCTGGGATCTCAGCCACTAGGATTAAGCGGCACATGTCTGTCCCGGTAGTGAAGCTAGAACATCATGTTATTTCCATTCATTCATTTCCCTGTTGTGTTCTCCTCAAAGCCCTAGCCCGCTCATGACTTCCACGCTGAGTACCCTTCTCTCCGTTGCCATGGAGCCACCGGCAATTTGTCATTAATATTGTGGGTAACTTTCAGATCCTTGACTTCCCTTGCTTTGCATTGCTTTTCATGGTGTATTTTCCTCTTGATTGCATAGCTCTGCATTCCCAAGCAAAGATTTAAAAGGGGGGGGGATTAACACTGCTGCTGTTGAATGGGGAGATCTGTTTCACAAAGGTATACTGCAGTGATGGCGGAACTCCAGGGAAGAACTGGTAGATTCAAAGAACCACAGACTGGATACTGAGGATCGCAGGTCTTGGATTTAATACAGACTGTTTCCATTGCCTCTGTGAAGTTGAGGACCCAAGCAAGTTAGGGTGCCATCCTATGCATGTTTAGACAGAAAAAAGCCCTAAAACTCCCAGCAGGGCTGGCTGGGGATGCTGGGAGCTGTAGGACTTTTTTTCCGTCTAAACATGGCGGCATAGGATTGTGCCGTTAATGAACTAATTCTTGCTCCCATTTGGACTTCTCTGCAGTGCAATCATATTCTGGGCTTCCTTTTTGAGCATCATTGTACACAGTGTTGCATAGATTAGTCTAGATCAAGGGTGCAGAACCCCTGGCCTGCCTTGAGTCCCAATATGGCCTTTCAGGGTTCCCCATATATAGCGATGCCCCTTTCCCCAACCACACCCCTTTTCTCCCAGCCACCAATCATTTGGTACTTTCTCAGCTATTGTGCAGCTCTTATCCCCCTTCTAAAAGGTTGAAATGCTTCTCCTAGGCTTAGTTACTGGCAGTAAGAGCGTGAAGCCAAAATATGCTGGTATATATCTCTATTGTATTTGGCCCCACTCCTTTGGCCTTTGGCTGTGCCCTCCACTGACTGGAGAGCCCCTGATTGCTCTCTGAAATGGAATGTAACCCTTGGGCTGAAGAGGTTCAAAACCCCTGCTCTAGGTTGTCAGCAAGTTACACTGTACAGCACAGCCTAAACTCATTGACCTCTCTTATCACTATCACTGCCTGTTGAACTGTTATATGGTATCACCACTTTAAGAAGGTTCCACCCTTAAAGGCAGCCTAGAAGTTATTTTAGATAAAGTTACCTTCCTTCAAGAACGTAGTCAGGATTTTCCAAGATGGTCCCACTGGGACACATTTTATCACCCTCCTCAAGTCAAGTCATAGCAGGTCCAGGCACAGAAATGGTGGCAAGGTGCAGGATGGGGAAACATTTCAGCCTGTTGTGTTGGTGTTACTCATTCAGGTCTTTAGAGTAGATCATACCTCTAACACAAGGGTAGTCAAACTGGTGCCCTCCAGATATTTTGGACTACAACTCACACAATCCATAACCATTGGCCATGCTGGCTGGGGCTGATGAGAGTTGTAGTCCAAAACATCTGGAGTGCACCAGGTTGCCTACCACAGCTCTAACAGAACTGAAGCATCAGCAATAAAACACATCTACCTCATCTAGGACAGTCACACCATTCTACATGTTCAGTGAATGCACGGAGGGAGGGGGAAATCAGGGCCATATCCACGGTTCCCACACTTGACCACTTGGCATGTTCATCTGAAGGTCTGGAATGAACAGAAACCTACATTCATGCAATATGTGAAAGGTGTAATATGAACGCTGAGTTGTTTTGTTGAAACATTGGCTATTGAATAAGGCTCCATATAGATGTTGGTAACAAAAACAGGTTTATCAGCGGCGATGCTGTACATTTCCATACATCTTTATGCAGGCCTGCCCCAGGGTTTCTCCTACTCCAAGGAATAGAAGGAGGAGGAAGTCTGGAAAGCTGGGTTCTTCCTAGGAAGACAGTGCACGACATATATCTTCTGCAAACAGAAAAAGGGCTTGTATCTTCAGCCACCGGTGGCAGTGGGTGCCACAGCTAGCATCGTGCAGTGCAAGAGCATGGTTGCAGAGTGGTGGGCCATGCCATCTCTGACGATGTCAGCAGACTGTGCTGGGGCATGTGCTACTCAGCAAGCATGTGCGTTACATGGCGCCTCTTGGTAATGAAAGATAAGGGCAGGAAGGCTCCTCCCCGTCTGTCATTGCAAGGTAACCTCCAGCAGTTTCCCTCAGAGAATCCACTGCTATTGAGCTAATGGCTGGTGGTGTATCTGCTCATACTTGCATCAGGGCAGTGTTTCTCAACCTTGGGTCCCCAGATGTTTTTGGCCTACAACTCCCAGCATGCCCCAGCCAGCTATGCTGGCTGGGGCATGCTGGGAGTTGTAGGCCAAAAACATCTGGGGACCCAAGGTTGAGAAACACTGCATCAGGGTGTGTCATAGTCCTTCCATTCTAGTGCTAGAAATGCTCCTATATGTGGAGTGCATAAATGCATAATGCTTCTACTGGAATCCATGGCCACGGTGTGGAACTAAGGAAGATGCCCATACTGATTGGTCAATCTAGCTCAGAACACTGACTGATAGCAGCATCCAGGGTTTCAGGTAGGAGTCTTTCCCAGCCTCCTTGGGTATGCTGGGGGTTGAATATGGGACCATCCGCCTGCAGAGCCTGGTTCTACCACAGAACTATGTCCCTTCCCCAACAACTGGTCCAGCTGAATGTACATTGGCTTCTCTATTAAGGGCAACCCAGAACATTCCATTGTTTGAGGCGGCTATAGGCAGTTACAAAGCCTGGTTCGCTAGGACTCAGAGCTTGCTCACATAGTCACATTCCTTTGCCCTTCTCCCCCATGCATGCCCTCCTCATTTCGGTTCAATTCTAGGGCAGTGATGGCGAAACCTTTTGAGCCCGAGTGCCCAAACTGCAACACAAAACCAACTTATTTATTTCGGAGTGCCAACACTGCAATAAACCTGAATACCGAGGGTTTTAGTTTTTAGAAAAACAACTCATACAGTTTGTCCGAACTAATTAACATCTTTTGTCTTTAAAGAAAAAACACAGTAACAGAGCTTTCAATGATACAAAGTTTTTTGTTGGAAAAAAAATCAACTCAAAAATTATTATAGTACTACATTGTACACATAGCCTGAAGGGAATTTATACACACTTTTTAATAATTAGGCACATGTATTTTTGGATAAGGGATTCTCAACTTGTAATATGATTATATGCCAGACTAAAATTGTATGGGGCAAGCTTTACCCCGGGTCCTTTCCCTGCTTCTACAGGGTGTCGGATTAGTAAAAGTAAAAGTCAATCTGTACTAGGATGAGCAATATCAACAAGAAAACTAAACGTGCTTACACATTTTAAACACTTTATGTCTTGGACTGCAAACACTGCATTAGGTAAAAGTTTGCATTGGGGCATGCTTTTGCACAATTAATGTGATTTTTGCTATTGCATGCATGCTGATAATTTGTCAAACCTTGGCTCATACTCCGTTAGTTTGAGAGCAACACATGCAGCACTCAGGTCAACTGTTAGGGCTTTACATCCAAGCCATGCTCTGTGCATCATTCTTCAAAATCTTTTAAATGTAGATAACACTGTAGAAAAGAATTCTGTAACAGGAATTCTAGAATAAAATCATTCTGTTCCACACTGTGATGAAGAACAAGATCATTAGTGTTTTGCAGAAGGGGACAGTCTTGTCACGATCTGGTGACCAATGGCTCGAGTGCCCACAGAGAGGTCCCTGCGTGCCAGCTGTGGCAACCCGTGCCATAGGTTTGCCATCCACTGTTCTATTATGTTCTACTTGCTCACCACACTGTGCCTTTGCATCCTTGTTGGGATAGCAATGGCAGGGGACCCACACCAAAATGGGCACAAGCTCAAGGGTTAATTTGTCCTTGGCGTTTTTAAAGCAGGTAGTACATGCAGTAGCAAGGATCACTGCAGGATGCATAGAACTCAAGGCAAGTCAAGCTATCTGGAGGCAGAAAATCCCACAAAACCCTCTCCTCCTCCTCCTCCTCCTCCTCCTCCTCCTCCTCCTCCTCCTCCTCCTTCCTCCTCCTCCTCCTTAAAAATACAACAATAATACATTAAATAATTAGCAATTTGCTAACCTTTCATGACACCCAACCTCATCTGCCTGACGCAGACACCTCACTTTGCCCAATAGTAGGGCCAGCCCTGATCCCCAGATCCGACATCGTACCACATTGCAGTCTGCCAAATCATGACACCTGGCTGAGGTGTGGGCCCAGAGGTGTAAGCATTGGAGTACAAGCACATGATAGCACTACTCCCAGATTGGCCCCAACTGTTGGATAGCTTGGCTGTTGTGATGAGGCAATGTTCTCCTGACCACTCAGTCTTATGATGATACCGGGACACAGCTGGTTCAACCATGACAATGAAGTAGGCAGAGCAGAGTGTGGAGTCACTTGTGATTTTACTGCCATGTTTGAGGTGGGGCTTGCATATCTCACCTGTATTGAGACTTGTGGCCTCCAGACGTCATTTGGACACTACAACCATGGAGCATTTTCAAGTATGGAGCATTTGGCTTTAGGCACAGTTTGTGCTTCTTAGGTTAGTAGTCATGTAATTTTGGCTGAATTCCTACAAAATCAAATCAGACAAAGGATCAGCAGGGGTGGATGCATAGAAGTTGTTTTGATTGCTAAACATATAATTTGACACACTGAAATTACAATCTCCCCAAAAGCTTATTGCGAGTAGGAAGAGCTTCGTTGTAGGGAGAAAGTGGGCACTTGATTTCCAATTCAAAACCACAAATGTTACTGTATGTACTCCTATTTGTCCTCCATATTTCAGCTATTGGGCAGTATAGAAATAATAAATAATAATATAATAATATAATAATAATAATAATAGGTTGCAGGGTGTGTCTACCATATACTCTAAGTGTGTGTGTGTGTGTGTGTATAGTGGCATCTATTTTCATTTATTTAAAATCAATACACTTTCTGAAGAAAAAAAGAATCTCACTCAGAATAAACTTTTCTCCAACTCTGATTCACATGATGATGATAATGATGATGATGATGATGATGATGATGATGATCACCACCACCACCACCATCATCATCATCATCATCCTCATATCATCATCCTCATATCATCTCATCATCATCATCCATGCCTGTGATCACATATTTGGATTATCAATCATCACATGATGAACACCATAATATATGAACTTACCTTCCATGAAAACCAGAAGTGCATACCAAACATTTCCAGATTTTGACACATGGGTTGTATCCAATGCTTGTATTGAATGGGTTGTATTCAATGCTAGTCTAACTTAAGGCCCGCTCATTTCAATGGGTCTAAAAAACAAATAATTACCTTCTTCTTCTTTTTTCCATAGGGCACATCCAGAGACAGCAGCTTCTCACACTCTTGTTTCATCACTAAGATTCAGGATAAGATGGGAAGTATCCAGGGGAAAGGCAAGTACTTGGTCCTGTGGGTCAGTCCCACGTGTATTGTGGGAACGGGGGCAGAGGCAGAGATTACATTGGTCTTTGTTGGCCCCTGCCAATACTGTGGACCAGTATAAGACCAAGGCAGGCTACAGCATCCTGCATCCTGCCCATGAATACTGCAGAAATTACTTGCAGTACTTCTTATACTTTGTTGAAGCTCTGATTACTGCTTTGAGATTTAAAAATAAATTAATAATAATAATATAATAATAATAATAATAATAATAATAATAATTTCATTTTATTTATTATTACATTATATCCTGTGATTTTTCCTCCAAGGAACCCAAGGCAGCTTATATGGTCCGTCCCCCCCATTTTATCCACACAACAACCTTGTGAGGTAGGCTAGGCTGAGAGTCAGTGACTGGCCCAAAGGCACCCAGTGAGTTTCATGGCTGTGTGGGGACTAGAACCCACAGATCTCTCAAGTTCCAGGCCCACACTCTAACCACTACACCACACTGGCTTATCATCATCGTTGTCGTTGTCGTTATTGTGTTTCCTTATGTTATGGGTGCCACATGGGTGGCCACTTTTAAGTTTTAAAAGCTTCCAAATTAAAACCAAGCTCTTTCTGCTCTCTAATGCAACCATACTGAACACATGTGGGTTGGTTTACGATGCAGCTGGTAGGAATTGCTAGGTTTGTACTGTTCCGGATGCTGCAGTTGTAAAAAGATGAAGACAAATTGGAACGGGTTCAGAGGGGGCCAATGAAAAGGGTCAGAGGTAAATCCCGTGAGGAACGGTTAAAGGAACGGGTATGTTTAGCTTGGAGAAGAGAAGACAGACAGTGGACATGACACCACTCTTCAGATACCTGAAGGGCTGTTACACAGACTCATAGAATCAAAGAATTAGAAGGGGCCTTGGAGATCATCTGGACCACCTCCTGATCAATGCAGGCTCTGTAACGCAGAATGCCACAGCACCTCTGACTGATGGCTGTCTAGCCTCTGCTTAAACACCTCCAGCAAAGGAGAACCTACCATGCCTAGAGGCAGTCTGTTCCACTGCTGTACAGCCCTTACTGTTAGTTCGTTTCTCCTAATGTTTAGCCAAAATCTGCTTCTCTGCAGTTTCAATCCATTGGTTCAAGCCCTGCCCCCTGGAGCAACAGAGAACAAGTCTGCTGCCTCTTATTACATGACAGCCTTTCTGATATCTGAAGACCACTATCATTGCCTCTCCTTAACCTTAACTTTCCAGGTGAAACATACCGGATCTTCTCAACCATTCCTCATAGGACTTGATTTCCAGAATCTGCTCCATCCTGATTTGCTCAAGGTTGTCTTCTTAAAATGGACACAGTACTCATGTGGCCTGAGTAAAGCAAAATAGCGCGGGAACTATTACTTCCCCATGACCTGGACCACTATGACTTTGTTAATGCAGCCCTAGAGCTGCTTTGGCGGCTGCACACACTGCTGGCTCACATATTCCGCTTGTGTGATCCACTAAGGGTGCAATCTATGGGGATGCCGGCTGTAACCCTCCAACTTGGAACATACTTACGGGCATCCGATGCAGGACGGGAGGACTGCAGAGGTGAAGGTTTGCCTCTGCCCTCCTCCTGTCCTGCAAATCAGCAAGACGGCTGATTTCGGCTGTCTACCTGTGGCGTGGAGTGGCGCTTCAGAGGGGGGAGGGCTACGAGGCCGGGCGCACCGCCAGGATACATCAATATCTGGCCAGCACCTCCCCTCCCAGCCCCCCCCAGCAAGAATTGCCCACTAACCACCTTCTCCGAGGGCTGCTTTGCAACCTTTGGGAAAGCAGCCGGTGTGGTTCTTTCTGTGCTAGGCTGCAAGTGGGGGAGGGGTATCCCGAGCACGGATTCCCCAGCTCTGAAGTTAGAGCGATATTTTCCAACCTCCAGAGCTGGGAAGCTGAACAATTTCCTATGGACCCCTAGACACCCACGGGTAATTCTCTGTAAGGCAACCTGAGATCCTTTTCACATCTACCTCTGCCAAGACAGGTTTCCTGCATCTTATATTCATGCCTTGGGGGGGGGGGGTTAGTGGTTGGTACCCAAATGATAATTTACATCTATCTCTGTTGAATTTAATCTTGTTAATTCATCCCAGTCTTATAGCCAGCAAAGATTCTCTTGTGGTGTTGGCCATATCATCACCCCCCCCTCCCCCTGCCCCCACAGCTTTGTGTTATCTATATATTTCACAAGCATTCCCTCTACAACCAATGGGCAAAGGCGTGTCACTGGCTGCCAGGGGGACAGGACTAGATCTAATGTGTGAGCAGTGAAGTGGCCAAGTTTGCTGATGACACCTCAAATTATTTAGGGTGGTTAAAACAAAATAAGAATTGTGAGGAGCTCTGTCTGAAAGGATCTCACCAAACTGGGCGACTGGGCATCAAAATGGCAAATGTGGTTCAATGTAAGCAAGTGTAAAGTGATGCACGTTGAGGCAAAAACTGCTAACCAAGTATTAATCTAAAGAGATCTGAGCTAGCAGTAACGACCAAGAAAGAGATCTTGGGGTTGTGGTGGACAGCTCGATGAAAAATGTCAACCCAGTGTGCGGCTGCTGTGAAAAAGGCAGATTCATGTTAGGCATAATTAGGAAAATGAATTGAAAATAAAGCTGCAAGATCATACTCCCCTTCTACATATCTATGGTGTGACCCCATTTGGAATTACTGTGTACACTTCTGGTAACCACACCCTAAAAGGATATTGTACAGTTGGGAAAAGTGCCACAAAAGGGCAACTGTAATGATCAAAGGACTGGAGCAACTCCCCTACAAGGAAAGGTTACAACAAACATCTGGGATTGTTTAGCTTAGAAAAACGGTGAGTAAGGTGTACAGAATTATGCATGGTGTGGAGAAAGTGGATAGGGAGACATTTTCTCCCTTCTCTCATAATACTAGAACCCGGGGTTCAATTCATGACGTGATCGGCGGGAGGTTCAGGACAGATAAAAGAAGTACTTCTTCACACAGCGCATAGTAGTTAAACTATGGACTTGCACTTCCACAAGATGTTGTGATGGCCACCAATTTGTTGGATGGCTTTAAAAGGGGATTGGACAAATTCATGGAGGAGGCGGCGGGGCTACTAGTTCTGATTGGCACATGCTTCCTCCAGTATCAGAAGCAGTATGCCTGTGCACACCAGTTGCTGGGGAATGTGGGTGGGAGGGGGATGTTGCCACTCATGTTGTCCTGCTTGTGGGATTCTGTGGGTAGCAAGGTTGGCCACAATGTGAACAGAATGCTGGACTAGATGGACCCTCGGTCGGATCCAGCATGGCTCTTCTTATGTTCTTACATTAATGGGCTTAAGTTAGAAGAAGGTAGACTTTTTGTTGAACATTAGAAGAAATGTCTTGATGGCGAGAGTGCCTTTACAATGGAACCAATTACCTAGAATGGTGGTGGGCTTCTTGTTGGAGCTCTTCAAGCAGAAGCCGATAGCCATCTGTTTGGGATGCTGTAGTTCTGAATCCTGTGCAACAAGCAGGGGGTTGAACTAGATAGCATACAGGCCCCCCCTTCAAGCTTTATGTTTCTAGTGCAAACAGTCAGTCAGGCGATCACTCGTGACTGAAGTAAGATTGTCTTCAGGATAAAAAAAAAAAGAAATTTACAAAAGGAGATTTTAAAAGGAGGACAATTCTAAAGAAGATTGTGTAGACTCTAGCGATGGGTCCGTAAGTGACTGTGGAGGCCAATTCTAGATCCACACAGCTTCCCACAGTGATGAGGGACACAGGTTACCAGATGGAAGATGGCCTGTAAAGGATTCGTTTGACGTGCTTTTCGCTTAGCACGTTTCTCCCTTCACCTTGCAACTCGGGCTTCTTCAAAGTCCATGGAACATTTGTGAAAGGCCAACCTCCAGTTAGATCGTTCATGGGCCAGAGCTTCACAGTTTTCGATGTTTATATTGCATTTTTTTAGATTAGCCTTATGAACATCTTTTAAACCTCTTATATGACCACCGATATCTCCGCTTGCCATCCTTGAGTTGGGAGTAAAGTAATGCTTTGGGAGACGGCCGTCAGGCATTCGAACAACATGACGGTCCACGAAGTTGGCGTTGAAGGATCTTTTTTTCATGCTAGTAGTCTTTGCTTCTTCCAGTACACTGACATTTGTTCGCCTATCTTCCCAAGTAATTCGCAGGATTTTCCGGAGGCAACGTTGATGAAATCTTTCAAGGAGTTGGGGGTGACGTTTATAGATAGTCCATGAGATGTCTGTTAGTCAAGACATTAGTATGATTAAATTGATTGAAGCTGGTAGAACTGACCTGGTAGTGCTGCATCCAAATACAGAATGTGCAAGTAATTTGGCATTCAGCGCTGTGAGAAAAACTTTCACCAGTTGTCCCTGTGATTTCCTTTGTGGCCTCAATGGTGACTTGAAAGTGCCCATGGACTACAGTGTAAGACTCACTGTCCTTAGTTCAAGCTGTCAATGCCAGGAATCCCTAACGTGGTACCCATGGGGGCCTCCAATGGCACTCACAAAGCTCTCCACCCCTGCCCTCTTCAAAAAACATTTTTAAATTTAAAAAAACAAAAAAACAGGGTGCCAGGTTCTCCTTCCTGTTCTGAACTTGCCACTGATCAGCTGTTCAGTGGGCAGGAATAGAAAGCAAGGCAAGCGGGGTAGAGGGGGGAGAAAGAGGAGAGCGGCCAGAGGTTATGGGGCAGGGGGAGGAGCAACAGTGAGGTAAAGAGCTGTGAGGGGGAGAGAAACAGCAAGGCTTAAGAGTGCTGGGGGAGTGCGAGAGAGAGAGAGAGAGAGAGGAGAAAGGTCTGTGGGCAGAAGAAGATTGGGTGGACCAGGAAGCAACTTTTTACATTCCCTCTCCCTCCCCCTCTCAGCCTTTAGCCTCACTATTTCTCCCACACACACATCTCTTTTGACTAGCCAGGCCCCCACAGCAGCCATTATGTGACTAGCCACATCTCCCCATGGGAGCCATTTTGTGCTGGTGCCCACAGTAGTTTCTCAATTTCCAAATGTGGTCCAAAAAGCTTGGGGGACTCTGGTCTATACAATCCAAATTGAGATACTTGTAAACTGTCCTGGGAGTTTTTACGCTGATGGGTGGGGTGTAGATTTTGATCGATAGTTTGACGGATTTTTTAACGCGATTTATTATAAAATAATCCCCAAAGCAGGGTAAAACAATAAAACACAATAACATCATGCAACATGAACCAAACCTCCCTTCCCAATCAAACAGCGGAGAACAGTAACACAGATACAGAGCAGCTTACATGATTACAGCAAAACAAATTCTATCAAAAGGCTGGGTGACACAATAAGCTTTGGTTGGTGCGAAAACGTGTAAGGACTCAGGCACCAACTATAATGAGGGGGGAGGGAGTTCCACAATTGGGGTGCCTGTATCGAAGACCCCTGACATTTGACTCCAGGAAATGCAGCCTGTCACGAGGGCATATGCACTCCATCTTAATATCTAGGCAGGTACATAAAGGAAAAGGACTCCATTCCAGCTATCCAGGTCCTAAGCCAGTAGGGCTTTATATGTCAGTAGAACGCACCTTGAAGGCTGTGGCTCACGCTGGCTCAGCTTGTCTGAGTATGTAAAAGCTAAGCAGGGTCGGCTTGGTTATTACTTGGATGGGAGACCCCTCCTCTATTTATTTATTATTTATTATTTATTTAATACATTTTATACCGCCCAATAGCCGAAGCTCTCTGGGCGGTTTACAACAGTTAACCTCTAGTCTCCTGCATTGAGCAGGGGTTGGACTCAAGGGCCTTGTCGGCCCCTTCCAACTCTATGATCTATGACATGAATGTATGAAATGAAATGAACTTGGCTTGGTGGATTACGGATGATAATTCAAACTGGACAAGCGCCCTTTAAGATAATTTACAGACCTAGGGTGGCCACTAGCAAGACAGGACAGGGCTCCTGCACCCTTTACAGTGAATGTTAGTAACGGGGAACTCAGCATGACAAGATACAACTGGCTGAGATTGCGTATTCCACACAACCATCACTGGTGCACAGGCCCTGTCCCTCTTTTGCATTTGATCTCCTATTCAGATCTCTAAACAGAGACACGTTAGTGATTCCTTTCTTTTGTTTATAAAAGCATTTGTATCCCACCTCTTTCGCCTCAGTGTGAAGTGCTCGCGGCCACAGTTGATTTAAAACAACAAACCAATACAAACAAATTAATAAAAATATACAAAACTATAACTAACACTACGAAGAAGAATACCTGTGGAGCAAAATGCGTGAGGAAATATTGTGTCACATCAGAGTAGATTTTTAGAAGGCCTCACAGGTAGGAGACTAGATTCCTGTCTACTTCTTTACAGATCTTTCACCCATAACAAGACAATGATAAAGGACTGTAAGCTTTACAGGAAACACTATGCATGTCTACTCAGAAGCAAGTCCTCCTGAGTAGAATGGATCTTACTCCCCACATCCCTGGTAAGTGTGCATAAGATTGCAGCCTTAATCTATTTTAACTGGGAGATCAAAGCTTTAATTGAAAAATCATTAGGGGGCAATTTAATGGCTGGGGGAAAAATTAATCCCTGTGAATTCAGATATGCACTCTTGCTGTTTGTTTGAGGCTGTTTTGGTATGCACTAATTGGGAATGAAAAGAAGACTATAATGACAGCTTTTTCTTCTAACAATGAATAGCTTTGTTAATTAAATTGCAAATCGTGTTATCTTTCTTTCAATATGTGAAAAAGGAAGCTATATTAAGATTTTGGTAATACCATTAAAGAAACCAAAACCACCACCAATTAGTTAAAAGGCAGGTGAATATTCAACCATATATTTTTTTAATCAGTGATAGCTCTACAAGATAAACGTGTTTGTAGTTCTAAACTGTATATGAAAAAAGCCGATATTTGTATGTGAAACCTTGACTTGCCATATGCACATTTTGTAGAGCGATTCTGAAGTGAAATTGAAAAATAAGGCTGAATAATTAGGGATGGGTAAGAATCATGTTGGGTTCATTTTTTGATAATTACTTTCCAAAATTCACAAATTTCTTTGTAAACTGGATGAAAAAAACTTGAACTTTTAAAAAAAATGAATGTGGGAGAAAGCAAAAATGTCAGATTTGTACATCCAGGGCAGAGGGCTTTAACGTGCTTAATTTTTAAAGCCTGAATTTAAATCCCTGTGTATTTAGCCATGTCTCTGCTGCTGAATTAGGACTGCCTCTCTTTTTTCTGACAGGCTCCTTATCTTTAACAGGTACAGATCTTTTCTACACGCCGCATTTAGTGTACCTCTCAGCCTCTCTCTACTCACAGTTGTTTACAGGTTCTTTAGACAACATCATGAACGCCACAGCTTTGCTTTGTTTTTAAACAGCAACTTTCAGCGATGGTTTTTTCAGAGCAAGGATTTGTGGTATTATTTAAAGAAGTGAAAGAAAACACTATTTCCACTTGTGTAGTTGTGCTATTCCGCTATACCGCAGTTGCCACCTAGAGGCTATGTAGTGGGAAAGCACAGGCACAGAGGAAACGCTCTTCATGTAGTGCTTGCATCTCAGACAGTTTTGCGACAGAAACCGAAAGTAGATACAGCAGATTAACAGCCTCGGTAGAAGCTCACATTGCAGGCAGGTACAACATGGTCCTCTTCGTGTCAGGAATAGCTTTGCTACTGAATTTGGCTGCTGCAGATGGGACTGACAGATTTGTCCGCTCCCTAGGCTGAGCAAAGATGCTAATATTTGTACCCTAATATTTACATTTCTGTTCAGGTATTTGGGTGATGGAAATATCAGGATCAGCAGGAGTTGAACCCGCTGGCTCAGCTTGTCTGAGTGTGGAAAGCTAAGCAGGGTCAGGCATGGCTATTACTGGATGGGAGACCCCCTCATCTAGTTTCCTGCATTGAGCAGGGGGTTGGACTCGATAGCCTTGTAGGCTCCTTCCAACTCTATGATCTGTGAATCTATGAATCCCTCTTGCTCTGCATGTTAGTGCCCAGCCCTCGTGGTGAGCAGCTCAAGGCTGAAGAGTATGGGCACAATCCCAGGGCTAGAGTGTGTCATGTACACACAGTGAATTGCCCCCGTCTTTCCCCCAAACAATCACCCACAGCAGAAGGCTTTTCTCCATTCATTCTTGGTGAAGGAGGGTACTCTGAAGTCCACGGAATAATGCTAGAGGAATGAGGCGCAAACCCACAGCCAGAGCCTCCTTACATGGAGCACCGTGTAAACGTGAGACGCTCACGTAATGGAACACTCAATTTCAAAGGCCACAGTCAGCCCTTTCAGAAGCTGTCCAATATCCGGGCAAAGGTCACGTGTGTGCTGAAACAGTAGTATCCACTGTTCTAAATGTGAAAAATAAACAGGAAATTGCCATTAAAACTTGTCTGAATCAACACGCAAAAATTACACTTCTTCTTCTTCTTCTTCTTCTTCTTCTTCTCTTCTTCTTCTCTTCTTCTTTTCTTCTTCTTCTTCTTCTTCTTCTTCTTCTT
The DNA here is from genome assembly GCA_021292165.1 of Shinisaurus crocodilurus. Taxonomy (NCBI): domain Eukaryota; kingdom Metazoa; phylum Chordata; class Lepidosauria; order Squamata; family Shinisauridae; genus Shinisaurus; species Shinisaurus crocodilurus. The sequence continues at coordinate 23,774 of JAHFWL010001533.1, forward strand.
CTCTCCCCAATAATTGTGTATGAAGAACTCATTATAATATATAAGGAGATCATGGAAATATCTCATAATTCAGCCACCCTCTGCCCCTCCCCCCCATGGAGGATTTGATGTGGGATGAGAAATAGCTGAAACCATTTTATAAACAGTCTTTCACATCCAGGGGTAAAACAACAGACCCGGAGCAGATTCCAGTAGCCTTAATGCAGTCTTCTGTACATATTTGGACAAAAATGACATAATGATTTTATGGCTGAGGGCTAGCTCATTCTGGAACCATCCCAAGAAGCTGTGCAGCGCTGATTTTATAGCAGGAATGTTGACCTCTTTATATAACCTCACCTTGCAGTAATGATAATGTCATTATTTGTACATTAGGGCTGACATGAAATCACTTGTGTTTGGGGTTTTTTTCATTATTGTTGAAAATGCCCACTCTATTCAGCATCCTTCTCAAAAGGTTTGTCCATGTTCCTATGTCATCTGAATGGTGCAGTCATCGCCGATCATCACAATATTATGTAATGACGCTACAACACACCAATGTAAGCACACTATGCCATTTGCTATATTGACCCATGCCATTCCTGTAGTGAGGCTCACAGTTATTATGACATCATGCGCCATTCCTAGTGATGGGGGTGAAATTTTTGAAATTTAATGCAAGCTGACCGAATTCCGCAGTTTCGGACCCCTATATGAGCCAAAACTCAGTCATCCTTTGAAAATCACACGTCTCCAAATTTTGCAGTGGAGTTCTCCAATCAAAAAATGTGAACAAAAGTGCATATATTAGGGAAAATAATGTTCAAAAATGCATTACATTAGGAAGATTGTTTGCAAAAAATGTGTATATTAGGCAACAATGTGTACAAAAATGCATGTGCTAGGATAAATGTGCACAAAATGCCTGTTCATGTGAACTTAAAAAAAACACCCAACCTCAAACTTTGGGAAGAACCAAACTTAAGACTGGAGAAATTATCAAAGTTCAAGACCAAATTAATCTAAGATTGGTGTAATGAGAAACTGAGAGAAACTGCAACTGACAAATCCATCCCTGATCATTCACTTCTTTTTGTCTCTCTTACTGTCTAAACCAGTGATGGTGAAACTTTTTGAGCCCGAGTGCCCAAACTGCAACACAAAACCAACTTATTTATTTCAAAGTGCCAACACTGCAATTAAACCTGAATACCGAGGTTTTAGTTTTAGAAAAACTAAAACCTCATACAGTTGTCCGAACTAATTAACATCTTTTGTCTTAAAAGAAAAACACAATAACAGAGCTTTCAATGATACAAACAGTTTTTTGTTGGGAAAAAAAATCAACTCAAAAAATTATTATAGTACTACATTGTACACATAGCCTGTGCACAACACATGCAGCACTCAGGTCAACTGTTAGGGCTTTACATCCAAGCCATGCTCTGTGCATCATTCTTCAAAATCTTTTAAATGTGATAACAATGTAGAAAAGAATTCTGCAACAGAAATTCTAGAATGAAATCATTCTGTTCCACACTGTGAGAAAGAACAAGATCATTAGTGTTTTGCAGAAGGGGACGGTCTTTTCGCGATCTGGTGACCAATGGCTCGAGTGCCCACAGAGAGGTCCCTGCGTGCCAGCTGTGGCACCCGTGCCATAGGTTCGCCATCACTGGTCTAAATGTTAATGTGAACTCCTCAGGGCAAAGACGTGTGAGGGTTTCTTAAGCTAAGACGTTTCTGCTTTTGGAAAGGGAGCCGCCTCTGTCAATGTGGCAATTCAACAATACTAATGGAATTAGCTTCCTTATATTTAATGAAGTTATAGCACAATCCTATGCATGTTTACTGAGAACTAAGTGTCACCGTTGTCAGTGGGGCTTCCTCTCAGGTCAGTGTGAACAGGACTGCTGCCTTAGTAAAGTACATGGACTGATTAGAATCATAGAATCATAGAAAAGTAGAGTTGGAAGGGGCCTACAAGGCCATCGAGTCCAACCCCCTGCTCAATGCAGGAATCCAGGTCAAAGCATCCCCGACAGATGGCTGTCCAGCCGCACCTTGAATGCCTCCAGAGTGGGAGAGCCCACCACCTCCCTAGGTAGTTGGTTCCATTGTCTTATTGCTCTGACAGTCAGGAAATTTTTCCTGATGTTTAGGTGGAATCTGGGTTCCTGTAACTTGAGCCCATTATTCCGTGTCCTGCAAACTGGGATGATCGAGAAGAGATCCTGGCCCTCCTCTGTGTGACATCCCTTCAAATACTGGAAGAGTGCGATCATATCTCCCCTCAGTCTCCTCTTCTGAAGGCTAAACATGCCCAGTTCTTTCAGTCTCTCCTCATAGGGCCTTGTTTCCAGTCCCTTTATCATCCTTGTTGCCCTCCTCTGAACCCTCTCCAGTTTGTCTATGTCCTTCTTAAAGTGAGGTGCCCAGAACTGGACGCAGTACTCAAGATGAGGCCTAACCAGTGCCGAGTAAAGGGGAATTATCACTTCCCGCTATTTGGAAGCTATACTTCTATTAATGCAGCCCAAAATAGCATTTGCCTTCTTTGCAGCCACATCGCATTGCTGGCTCATATTCAGTTTGTGATCTACCACAATTCCAAGATCCTTCTCACTTGTAGTATTGTTGAGCCAAGTGTCCCCCATTCTGTAACATTAAGATGAATGTTACTCAAATTACAAAACAATCTGTGGAATATAATATTCTTATATGCCAAACGCATTTCCACTGGGCAGTCTTCTTCAGTGGTAGCTTAAAGGGATTTGAAATGTCTGCTTCAGCATTGATCCAAAAAGCATCGAATTTCAAAACTGGTGTCACTCAGGATGTATGGTATTTTGGGGATAAAATAGAGAAATAATATTGGTTTTACATCTTACTATTCTTTCCCCATTATTTACCAAAATCCCACTGATTTTGCTTCAAATAAAGTTCACCATGTATTTTTTAGAGTGGATGCTATGAGATACTTCTCCAGTATGGTCTGCATAAAATTTTTAAATTCAAGGTTGGAGCAGCAAGCGTCTATAAAAATAGATTAAATCAGATTAGTTTCTGGGCTTTCTCCTTATATTCAATTTTTTAAAATAACCCAATTGGGGAACTCAACACTCCAGTTGACATCCAGAAGCAGGAAAATTGTAAACCTCCTATCCTTCTAGATCCATATTGAAAAGAATTGAGATTATAGTATCTGGATTAAAGTCCGTTCCTTGCAATTATTTACATTATTGTCATTTTGCAAATTTCACAGTCGTTAAATCCCTATGTGGGAAGGGAAGTCTGTATTCTTTCTTAAAATTGTGTGTATGGTATATGAGCTAAGTTTTAGGGGGATTAGGTTGTATACCTGAGAGGCATTTGCGAACGTAGGAGGAAAATGAAGAGTCGAGACAATTTGTTGGTGTTTAACTGGGCCACATTTATTTACATACAATGAACTGCAAAGGGATGGAGTGCGGGTTATTCTTATCCGGCCCCTGAGACCAATAAGTTGTGCAATTGGGGGAGCATTCAAAACCGGGAGGTGGTGATGATGACAAAGAGGGTGTGGGTGGGGCTGCCAGGCCTAATATTAGCTCCTGTAGCCCCACCCCCTTGCTGACGGGATACCTGCGTCGACAGGTAAGTCTCAACTCCCTTCCCCCACGCTCGCAAAATCCTCCCCGCCCACAGCTGTACGTGTTCTGGGGGAAGGTCCTTCTGGTTTTGCTCTGTTGTTG
>JAHFWL010001534.1:0-17797 GCA_021292165.1 Shinisaurus crocodilurus
AGTCAGATTCTCTAATGTGGCGTTATTCTCTCTGTATTACGCAAGCCTATACCTCATATGTGTATTGAAGTTATACGCTTCAGTGATTTTTATGGACTCTGTTGTTTATAGTGTGAAATTCCTGGTAGTCTATTAGTTCCGCTCCATTAAAGGCATTGTAAACATACGCTGTTTTCTGTCTCAATACGATTCAGTGCGATTCACTGTCAATGGTTCGTCGTGGTTGGGTTTAAAGTTCACAGCAGCCACATAAAGGGCATTTTCTCAGTGCCGGTTAACCCTTTAAGTCCCGAACTCACACAAAGGACCAGTCCCGGTCCTCCACAGTATGACTTCATCTACAGTGAGAACAACATAGGGCCCCCATCCTCAGTCCTTGAATTAATCCTTCCAGAGTGCATCTCTGTCACAGTATAATGCTAATCCAAGGAGCACCTAATTAATCAATCTCTTCTTCTTCTTCTCTTCTTCTTCTTCTCTTTCTTCTTCTTCTTCTTCTTCTTCTTCTTCTTCTTCTTCTTCTTCTTCTTCTTTCTTCTTTCTTCTCTTCTTCTCTTCTCTTCTTCTCTCTTCTTTCTTCTTTCTTCTTCTTCTTCTTCTTCTCCTCCTCCTCTCCTCCTCCTCCTCCTCCTCCTCCTCCTCCTCCTTCTCCTCATTTCAACAAAGTATTGTGCATTAAATGGTGCTTATATCAATTCAACATTGGGAAGGACATATTTTATGGGATTATGTAAAGAGGTCAGGCTCATCAATGGCGTGGACATCCATTTGGACGCTTTCCCATTTATTTGAGTATCATGAATCACAGACAAGTATAATTGGACATAATGAGATCAATTTCCTTAAGTTAAATATGAAACAAGTGCTTATCCATTATTGACTGCGCTATAAAGCAAAGTGGCACTCAATCCCATATCTGTGGCATCTCGTAAGTGACAGAGTCCTGAGACAGAAAGGGCCCTGTCTATTTGATTGGGGAAATCCATCTTGGTCTGTAAATTGCATATATATCTCTATCTCTATCTCTATCTATCTATCTATCTATCTATCTATCTATCTATATCCCTTGCCTCATTTGGCATCTTCTCCCCAAGGTCCTTAAACATGGGCGGCCCGGCAGCAGTCAAGTTGCCAATAGCATCAATAACAGGACAGGGTCATGGCTAAACCTAGCTAGACCTTAGAGAAGGAGTGCTGAACCTCTTTCAGCACGAAGGGCTGAATTCCATTTTGCAGAAGGTCTCGGGCTAGATGTCAGTGGTGGGTGGAACCAAAGGCAAAAGGGGAAGGGCCAAACGCACCAGCATATTTTAGTTTAAAGCTCTTACTGCTAACTAAGCCTTAGGAAAGGCATTCCAAACTGCTAGAAGGGGGAAAACTGCAACAAAAGCTGAGGAACCACTAAATGATTGGTCATTGGGGAAAAGAGAGTACGGGCAGGGGAAGGGGTCATAGCCATCTAGGGAAGCTTGCAGGGAAGGATTGGGATCCTGGGGAAGGGGCCAGATTTCACCCCAGGACCTGACATTCTGGACCCTTGCCCTAGAGTGTGTGATCTCCCATGCAGGATCCCCAAGGTTAGTTGCTGGAGTTGAGGGGTTTGAGTTGAAGCCTGATGTGTAGCCAGAAGGCACTCTTCTGTTGACCAGGCAACGAGGCCAACTAGGCTTAGCTTTATAGGAAGCCACCTAATATTAGGTCAGACTATGTGTTCCATCAACTCCGGTTTGCTCTGATAGTAGCTGCCCAGGTTCTCAAGGAGAGGCTTTTCATATCAACTGTTACATGATCCTTTTCCCTGCTCATTCCAGGGATTGGTCCTAGGACCTTCTGCATTGCAAAAACTGTTGTTCTGCTTCTGAGCGATGGTCCGTTGGCTTGGTGAGTTAAAATGATGGTTCCTGGACCCAGACGCTTGGTGCTGATCAGAGCACCGGGGGGGGGGGGATCTTTAGCTCAGTGCAGAGATAAGCCCTGCTGGGGCAGTGAGACCTAGCATCTGTCCAAGTATGCTGTGTGCTCATGCTAGGTCTACACTAAATATTGCCCAAAGTGAGCCTCCAACTATTCCTGCTCAAACGAGGCATTGTTAGAAATTCCAAGGCCAATTAACAGAATTTCATTCCAGCTCAATTTATAAAGACAAAGACATCTGTAAGAGTTTTGAGGAGTGTTCAGGTTTTTCTTGTTCTTAAAGCAGGCGGTTCTTAACGCAGGTGGTTTACACATCTGAGTAAGATCAGAGAGATGTATCTCAGTATAGCTGTCTCTGAAGCACAACATGGTGTTGAATACTATTGGCATCCATGGCAGCATAGCTAGACACCTTACGGTGGAAATGTCACATCAAGCCTTTCACTTAGCAATTACTGCCAGAATGGGCTTGAAACTCTCCTAACGGAGAGGTCAGAAAGGTGATGCCATTGGAACCCACTAAGTTGTGGGAAAGCTATGAATTAGTTGAAATCCCTTTTTTAAAAAAAACCATTTAAATGGCTGTTGCAGCATGAGAGAGAGAGAGAGAGAGAGAGAGAGAGAGAGAGAGCATTTTTAATGTGGTCAGATGTGTGGTTAAAGAATTTGCATATCATAGACCTTTCCTGTAATCTTTAGAACGGTTTTAGCAAGGCTGTTAACTTTCCGACCTTGCAAAAGGAAGACGATTTGACATTTCCTCAAGTGACATTTCCCTCCTGACAAGTGTTAGAATGCCTTGAAAGGCAATGTCATGGGGGTGGCCGTGACTTGAGCTGGTTCACAAGAGCAAGAAAGAGCTGAGGACCCTCCTTTACTGGCTGCCTGTGAGGGTAAAACTCTATGGGGGGTCTTACCTGAAGGGACCAATCCAGTAGCGGAGATCTTGGTATCAGGGCTGGGATCAAGGGTAGGCATACTTGGGCACCTGCCAAGGGCCCACACCCCAGCAGGGGCCCACTGCCAAGAGCCCCCTGGAGTTGCTACTCCTCTTCGACCGAGTTGAATTAGCTTCATTTTGAATGTTAAGGTAAAATTTCACATTTGCCATGTGAATTTGAATTTTAAAGCTTACATTCTAGGAACATAGGAGGAGACACCAACACTCAAGAACATATATAGGAAGCTGCCCTATACAGAGTCAGACCATTGGTCGATCTAGCCCAGTATTGTTGACACGGATTGGCAGCAGCTTTCCAGGGTTTCAGGTAAGGATGTCAGAGAAAACTGCAATGGATTCACTGTCCCAACCAACAAGAAATGCCAGTGAACTCCTCCGAGCTGAGGCTCAGAAATGAACCTTTAGGGCCTGTAAAAGCTCACATGCATAGAGAGATCAGCTGTATCAGCCCTGAGATTCTTCTCAGGCTTGGAGAAGAACCCGTGGCTCCTTCCATTCTTGCCAACCCCCAGGTCCCAAAACACAATGATGGGTGGCTGAATCTGCAAATCTCAATGTCTTCAAGGTTCTCCGTTTTCCATCACCAAGCTCATTCCAGCCTAGTTTCCTTATACAGGGGTGGCGTGTGTTTTTCCCCAGCACAGAAATCTGTATGTATTTTTTTATGCATTTTTCAAATATATGCATATTTTGTGTGCCTTTCCCCCCCAAAATATACACATTTTTGTATGCATGTGTTGACTAAAGTGTGTTTGTGTGACTTTTAGAAGTGTGCACACCGTTGTTTGCACATGTTGTTGAGGACTTTTTCCTTCTCTTTTGCAGAACATATCTGAAGCTCCAAAACATATGGATTTCTGAGCAGAAATTTTGCCTGATTCTGCAGTTGGTTCCAGGTGGTGCATATCAGATAAATCTATTTTAAAAAAAATGAATGGAATGAATTCTTCACCCATCCCTAATTAGCACACGCTTCCTTTATTACCATTCAAGCAGGAGGGAAACAGTGGTGACACCTAAAGTAGTTCTTTGGAGGCTAATATAGCCCATCTCTTGATGCTGCAATTCATTCAGTGGTAAGCATTCATCATAAACACAACCCTAGACCCTGCATGTGAAGCCAAAAACCTGCTGGCCACATCTTTCCAGAAAGGGAAAACCATCTCCCCCCCCCCCCGTTTTCCACAAGGACTCCTCTGTCTGCAACATGCACCACCACAACAGCCAGACCTACCAAGTGAAAGAGGAAGACAAAACAAACTGCCCGTGAGACAGGCCCAACCAGTTTCCTCTTATTATTCATGTGTAGCGTGCACTGTGTTTCTTTCAGTGGCTCCATGTCTCCCGGTAAAGATTGTGGGCTTTCTTCTCTGTTGACTTTCTTGTTTCATTTACTTTGACTTTTCTTTACATTGTTTTTTATTTTATTTTATCCTTCAGATGGGATCTGAAAACCAAGGTTCAGTCTGCATGTGGCTATTGAAATCTCTTTGCTCCCAGTCCAAGTTAATGAATAGGAGCGTCCGTCTTAAGCTGATGCATTGGACGTATTCCAGTGGAGTTTTTTGACAGACAGTTGTGCTTAATTGCCTGCTGGGTCTCTTGCATACAAATTTTTCTCTCCAGGCATATGTACGTGGCTAGAGTTATACCAAATATTCTCTATTTTTTTATCGTGGGGTGAGGGTGATGGTTAAAAACTAGCAATGTTGGAACTTGGAAGGGTAGACTCCCCCCCCCCCCGAAATGACAATTTACATGGTATAAATATCCAATGTTCCCTGCTCTGTTCTCTCTGGTGCCATTATTTGCCCTGACTGCTATAGTTCCGGTGCCATTTCCCTGCTCCATCCATGCTGCTCCTTCTTCCTGGATTTATCACGGGAGTGATCCCACCAGATCAGGCATCACATTTTGAGAGGGGTGACGTCGCAATGCTACACAGCCAATCAGGTCCAGCTGTAAGTTGACACGACTGAGGGCAAGTGAAGTGATAGTGAGGGCAACGTGAATGAATGAGAAAATGATTCGTCTTTCAATCATGACTCCTTTCCTAGTTGCCACACCTTTCCAGGTGTCGAGGGAGGCCTCCATGCATCACTACACCTGCAGGCCCCACAATTCCATGTAGATGACAACAGGGCCACCTCAGCAGGAACCCATGCCTCCACCCCCAGACGTCCCATAGCCCTAAATGGCAAGTCTCAATAATCCCGCCTCATCTGCCCATCACACAGTGTGTGGCCTGTCCACTTCTGTGGTCCGGGCAAACGCTGCCCCTGAACTGTACCTTAGAGGCAGGTGGACAGGTGAGCTGGTGTATGTTCATATGCATACCAAAATTTCCCAAGGTGACTCATTTTTGCCTAAAATCTCTCAGAAATTTTAAGAGAAGCTGAGAGATGATGGTGGTGCAGGGGCGATGAATCTCTTTCAGCCCAAGGGCAGAATTCCCTTTTGGAGAAGCTCTTCCAAGCTGCATTCCAGTAGTGGGTGGGGCCTAAGGCAAAAGGGGTGGAGCCAAAATACCCCAGACCTCAGAATATCTTTGTGTAAAGTTCTTACTGCCAGTAAGTAACCCCTTAGGAAAGGAATTGAAACTGTTTAGAATTGGGGGGGGGACTGCACAAAATCCAGGAAACCACCAAATGATTTATGGTGGGGCCAGGGGAAAGAGGCCTGGGCCTCTGGATCCCCAGGGGGCTGGATTCGGCCCCAAGCCTGAGGTTCTGCACTCCTGGAGTAGTGTCATTCTCTGAGGGGTGGCGGGGATGGATTCCATATCCCTAAGTCAGTGGCAGGCAAGCCAGTGCATTCCAGATGGACTACAACTCCCATCAGCCCCTGCCAGCAGTGTCAAGGGTGAGGAATTATGGGACTAGTAATTCAAAAGATCTGTGGGGGTACCATGGCCTGTGGCTCGCGCTGGCTCAGCTTGTCTGAGCGTGGAAAGCCAAGCAGGGTCAGGCCTGGTGATTACTTGGATGGGAGACCCCTCCTCTAGTCTCCTGCACTGAGCAGGGGGTTGGACTCGATGGCCTTGTAGGCCCCTTCCAACTCTATGATCTATAAAATCTATGTTGCCCACCCCTGCCCTAGGAGATGGAGACAGCCCAGAGGGTACTGTCTCTGACACAAGGGGAAAGAGACTTTTAGTGAGAACCTGTACTCTGTATTCAAATTGGTCCCAGGGAAATTGCTTCTTTCATCAGGGAAGGCTGGTGACCCCTATGTCAGTGGGGCTCCTTATCCACTGCAGCTTTTATTCTGAGCTTCATAGGAGCCATGCATGGTGGTGAACCTATTTTGAGGATGGAGTACAGCACCACGGAGAGCTCCTATAAAGCTCAGAATAAACACTGCAATGGATAAGGAGCCCCACTGACACAGGCATCACCAGTCTGAAAACCTCTTCATAATGTTGGGTTGGATCACGCACACACTCTCACACAAAGAATAGAGAACAGGGGTGTCCCTGGCTGCAGAACACAGACTTCCAGCCCAGATGTTGTCAGCTGCCTGGAATCAGAGGCACTCCAAAGAAGAACTGGAGCTCATTCAGAGGAAACCGGGCAGTGGGGATCCCAGCACGGAAGGAAAGATTGGAAGAATGGGCTGCATTTTGGCTGAGCAGTGGCAGGGTAACAGCATATAAAGATTGAAAGGGGATGAAGCACTGAGGAGGCGAGAGAATTCATGCAGTATAAAATAAAGGAGGTATATAGCCAGGAACAACGGGAGAGTCTTGGTTTGTCTGTCACAGTGATCGAAAACTTTGTTTTCCATTGGAGCATGCCAGTATGCGACAAACAGGCCCAGAAGCAAGCCTTGGGAAATGAAGCTAGGCTACCTCCCATAGTGGCGAAGACCCCCCCCCCCCCGACCCATTGATGCCACATCTCTCTGATCATATGTGGGCAATGGCATTGTCCCGAGGGTGGGAGGGAACACAGTGGGGTTTGTTGACACAGAAAGGGGTTGTAGTTCAGTGGTAGGGCACCTGCGTCACATGCAGAAGGTCCCAGGTTCAATCCCGGGCAGCTTCAGGTAGGGCTAGGAATGAATCTTGCCTGAAACCCTAGAGATGCTGCCAGCCAGTGTCAACAGTACTGGACTAGATGACCAAGGGTCTGACTCAGTCTAAGGCAGCTTCTTGTGTTTCTATTTAAATCAGCCCTTTATTCAGAACCATGAGGACTGGAATCTTAGCTCTTTTTTAAAGGAAAGGAGTGTAAATCAGTGATAGGGCATGTGCTTTGCATGCAAAATCCCAGGTTCCAAGGCAGCATCCTGTTTGAATCAGCCCTGTCTATAGAACCATGAGAAGTGGAATCTTACTATTTGAGATGACCTTGGAGGCAGGGGATTGAACTGCATGCCTTTAGTTCAGGAAGAGACTATGAGTTTTTCTACATGAGGCATGTATTGTGCGCCCATCATTCCCTGCTCACAGTTGTTTATGGGTTCTTAGATGATATTGTGACCCTCCAGTTTTGCTTATTTTTAAACAGCACTTATATATATATATATATATATATGGAAAATGTGGTATTATTTCTGTATAGTGAAAGAAAACACTTTCCTCTTGTGTGATTGCACTATTCCGCTATACCACAGTGCCACCTAGTGGTTATATAGTGGATAAGCAGGGAAGGAAATGCTCTTGTGTAGTGGTTGGATCTCGATTCTGTGATGAAACCAGAAGTAGACATAGCACATCTAATATATCATATAGCCTGATATAGAAAAGATAAAAAGCTCAGTGGTAGTAGCGGCTGTGTTTTGCATGCAGGAGGTTTAGGACTTCCTGTGCTACCATGATGCACAAGAACATGAGGAGAGCCATGGTGGATCAGACCAAAGGCCTATCTAGTCCAGCATTCTGTTTTCACACTGGCCAACCCCATTGCAGAGGTGTGCATTTTGAAGGAAATTGAGTTTTGGTTTGGGTATTTTTTTGAAAGTGCAAAATTAGGTAAGGTCACATTATATACACACTGAACCGATTTCTCAACCATCTCTAATCCTAGTCCATGCAGGGTCTGGTGGCGCAGTCTGGACTCACCCACTCCTGAAAACATCACCACTCACCGCAGCAGCTCCCATCGCATTAGGGTTGTTTGTGTTAATCAGCAAAACCCGAGCTCACTGAAGTTCTCTGTAACAGATTGCCAGCTTTGGGGAGGGGGGTGTTCACACGAAAATCAGTGTATTTTTTCATCCATCTTTTTCCAAATGTACACATCTTTCATCCATCTTTTCCCAAATATATGTCCATCTTTGAAATTTGCGCATTCTTCTCCCATTGATCAAGGTGTATTTGTGTGCATTTTTCGAATATGCACATGCTGGCAAGGACAAATTTTGGGGTGGGGGGTGTCTGCGAATAACATTGCAAGCTCAAAAATATACAGACTTCGACCACAGATTGCATCCGAGTCCATGCTCCATCTGGAAGGTGCAAACTGGGTCAATCCTGTTCAAAAATGAAGTGAAGTGAATTTCTCATACGTTCCTCCAAGAGGATTCCCTGTTCTTTGACTGCACTGAAACATTAAGTCTCTGACCTTGTGTGCAATCCATTCACAGATGATTGCCGTGTGCTGCCACTGAAGCAAAAATAGAACCATTAATGTCTCATGCGGCCAAATGGGGAGCCGAGCGATGAATGGCAAGGATCAATACCAGCACAAAAAGGGGAATGAGTGACATTGAACATCTGTCCAATCTCCCTAATTGCGCAATAAAAAGTGGAAGGAATCTTCCAGCTGCTGTGATGCATGCCCATGTGCAAATTGCTTTCAGTGCTGTAGGAACTTCATTTCTGCAAATTTGGCTTTCCTAGTTAGCGGATAGCGGATCTTAGGTCGCTGGAAGTATTTTTGTTTGTTTCTTTTTGTTTGCGCATGTAGTAGTTCAAGCAATGGAATAAACTCGTAGGGATGTGCTTGGAGCTCGATCGGGGGGGGGGCTGGAAGCAGGGCAAACGCGCCCTGATCAACACACACACCCCGAGCTCCACACGACTTACCTTTCCCCGCCTTGGTTCACGTCCTCGTGAGATGAGACGGGGAAAGGAAGTTCCGGGTCCCCGGCGCTACATTTCCGGGTCCCCAGCACTATGTTATTTATGTAAAAAACAGGGGAAACGTCCTTAAAACGGCCACGTTTTGCGTAAGTGACGCTTTGTTTTTTATGTTAGAAACAGCATAAAATACGTCACAAATTAACTTACTTCACAGGCTTGTTGTGAAACTAAAGTGTGGGGGCATGTAGGGTGACTTGAGCTCCTTGGAGAAGAGGCAGGATAAATCATCGTCATAATCATCTAACAACAAAAAGGTGCTCCTGATAGGGGTTGTGCGACACTGGAAAACTCATTCCATTGGGCTCAGCAGCAGATTTTCAACACATTTCTGACCTGACAGGCAAAAGCAGGCTGAGTCGGGGGTGGGCATTAGGCTTCTGTGAAATCAAATTCCTTGAAATATTTGTGCAAAATTGGAGCCAAGAACTGCGTATATCTAGCACCATTTGCGCAAATCACAATTTGCGCAAATTGGGACCAACTCATTAGATTTGAGTTGCTGTTCTGATTGTAGCATTTAACATAAGATGTATGGAAGCATCCTCCTCTCAATGAGCATGCACACACTCCACCTTGGCCACCTTGGATTTTCTGACAGTTAATTTCAGATTTGCAAAATTTGGGCCTCTGCTCCACAGTTTGTGCAAATTCGTGGAGCAGAGGCCCAAATTTTGTGCAAATTTCCCTGGCTTTTTTTAAAAATAAATTGTGCAAATCACGTTCCATTTTAAAAATGGAAGCCTGCATGTTGGCTCAACTCACATTGAATTGAGTCGGCGCCAGCATCAGGTTGATAGAATGGAATCCGTGGAGCTGAGTTGAGAAAATCTGTTGGATTTTCACCCCCGCTATCAGATTCCTCACATATCCCTACTCTTGAATGTTGCCAAAAGTATTTGAAAATCATACTCCCTTTTTCAGCTCAGTGTTCTAAAACAATGATGGATGTCATTAAATCGAGGATGCATCCATTCACTAGGTCATGTTGGAATAGGAGGATGGCAGACGTCAAGTTGATCAGGTCTATGAGGAGCATTCAGAAACAACAAATGAAAACCACCACAAAGGCATGGGGGAGGGGGCACTGAAGCAGACATATCCTTTGAATACCTTTTTTTTTTCCTATTGCCTGAGATCCCCCTTCCGTCTCTTCCTCTGCCACAAATTCATTAATGGAAACTGCCGTCCCCATGCCTCTCTTTGCCGCATCTCCAGACATGAAAACGCCTCTGAAGCTTTTTGATTTCCACCCCCCCCCAACAGTACCACCACCTATTGGGGGTATATATAAAAAAAAAAAGACAGCACTCAGACAGAGATAGACTTTCAGAAAGGGAAGAAGAAATAAACAGATGGCTCTCATTAGCACGAGAGCGCTTTAATCTTTTGCACAGTTTAAATTTTTATTTTCCTTTCAACGTTGGCGAGGAAATAGGTAGAAAATTAAGACTTTGCCAAAGTAAAGTGGAATTTCACACTCTACAATATATGAAAGGAGTAGTGGGGATTCTGGGGGAACAGGGACAGGGGAGAGACAAATGAGGGAGGAACTTGGTCCAAATGCCCTGAATGACGCCATCCAAGCATCACAATTCTCCATTATGGATGTATGAGAACATTGGAGTAAAATGCATGCTTTTGAGCTTCTTCCGTGGTTCTTGCTCAAGCAAAACTCCCTTTGAAAGTCCAAGAAAGAAGCAAGCTTTTTTTTCCCCCATGGACCCAGGAGGACTAAGCAGACAAGATGCAATTTAAGGTTGACGAGGGCCACCACTTATTTGATAATTGACCGGAAATGCAACAGGATGGGATATTGTCCTATTCAACTAACTCCAATCTTCTTCATGGGGAAAGTGAATATGCAATGGTTTGATTGATAGATTGAGTGTAAATCTATATAAAATAAAGAAAAATGCATACAAGAGAATACTGTCATTCTACAGTCAGTTGTCAACTGGCTTTCTCCTGAAAGCAACTGGGTGGTCCCTCACTTGCCCTGCTGCAAGTATCATGGAAGGCATTAAACTTGGCCAGAACGTTCTTACGGCTGTGTTTGTGGCCCTTTTCAACAAACGTAAAGCCACTGCTGGATTCTTTCCCCAGAGCATAAAGCAGGGGTGTTGAACTTCTTTCATTCCGAGGGCCGAATTTGATTCTGGAGAAGCTCTCGGGGGCCACATTCCAGTGGTGGGTGGAGCTGACAGCAAAAGGGGCAGAGACAAAAGACCGGCCTATTGTAGCTTAGAGCTCTTCCTGCCAGTATTGAAGCCTTAGAAGAGGCACAAAACTGGGAAATGGCCAAATGATCTGTGGTCAGGGGAGAATGGGGTGGGTGAAGGGCCTTCTGAGGAACCCCAGAGGGCCACATTGGGACCTAAGGAGGGCCGGATTGGGAACCCAGGGCCGAGGTTCTGCACCCCTGCTTTACTGACAATATCCACACATAGGAAGCTGCCTTATACTGAATCAGACCACGGGCCCATCTAGCTCAGTACTGTCAACACTGGCTGGGAGCAATTGTTCTCCACAGTTTCTGGCAGGATCCTTTTCTGGCTTTACCTGGAGATGCTGAGGATTGAACCTGGGACCTTCTGCATGCAAAGCAGACTTAGTGATGGGTGATCCAGTGTGACTCGACTCACCTCCAGCTCGGCAGACACTGCCGCTGTGCTTGCTGCAGCTGAGCTGAAAGCGGGCATGCGCTGTGCCACTCGCTGGACTTCCGGGTTCCAGGCAAGCTGCTGCTTACAATCACACAAATTGTGGCCATTTTTGGTGTATATTAAGGCATTTCCTACATAAACAGCGGCCCGCCAGGAACCCAGAAGTCGCTTCCCCAGCTCGACTCAAGAGAACGCTAGTCAGCGCTGGGAGAAGCAGCAAGCGACGAGGCAGCGTCCGAGGGGTCAAACTGGGGTAAATCCACCAGATTCCACCACCACCCCAGACGGATTCCTGAGTCACACATCCCTAAAGCAGGTGCGCTACCGCTGAGCCATAGCTATTCCCCTCCATGCATTTGCCCTGTTGCAAGACCAAACTCCCCGGGCCTCTCGAGTTTTCTCCTTGCCCGTTGAGTTGAAAACAGCAGCGTGCAAACCCAGCTTCCTTGCTCGAGATCAGATCTCTGTGCGGCAGATTAAAAAAAAAAAAAAAATGACACTCCCAAGAGCTGTTATTCTCTCGAGCTGGAAGGAGAAGAACGGGGTTGGGGGCTGGGGACGAGCAATTATGAGAATAGTGTGCTTTTTTTCCGCCCCTCAAAAGCAAACATAAGAAAGGCTCTGCTTGTCGTTGCATTACAATTTCAACACGGCTCTCAGATAATGCCGAGGGCTCATCACATCTTGGAAAAGTCAACAGCAAGGGGTGGGGGGGAAGAGGGTTGAAAAGAAAAATGAGTCTTTTAAAAATGAAAAATTCCAATTAAAAACTATTGACTTTTCATTTATATGAAAGATGAGGGTTTGTTTGTTTTTTTCATATAATTTTTTTTTAAGCATATAACTTTCTTCACCCTATAACTATTTTTTTTTTTTAAATGACTCCAGGTGGCAAATATATGGAAGGGGGGGGATATGTTCTCCTGTTAAGAATAAACGCCTGTGAATTCTAGGGGAAAGAGACAAAGAGAGTGAAAGAGGCAAGGGTTGTAGTCCCCTTTCTCCGGCACTTAAGTGCAGTGATTTACGGAGACCTCCCAGCAACACATTTTGAGAGTGGCGACCCACATTGTTTATCGCAATTTATGGGGTGAGATTGATGGAGAAACTCCTTGAAAGGAATATAAACCTTGAGCCCAAATGGGAACCAGTTGGGCATATTTCAGGGCAAAGTTTCTTCTACCATAAATCCAAGGGTGAAATCCAAGGGTGCTAGCGAGGGCCCGCCAATGTCGCACTTCTTTATCCCTGACCTTGATGATGGCAGAGGAGTTAAAAATAGCGGTGGCTGTGGATCTGAGCATATCAATGTGTGAGCCAGGATGCTTGCAGAATGGAAGTCAAATGCGCCCTATTGTGGGGCTGCCCTTGAACACGATCCAGACTGGTACAGAATGCGGCAGCTAGAAGGCTTGTGGGGAGCTAGGCGTTCGGATCTATTCTGTTTCTTTTTCATTGGCTGCTTCTTCCCAGGCCCAATTCAAGGTGCTGGTTTGGGGCCTTTTCAACCCGAAATGGCTTTGGGCCATTTCTCTGAAGGACTACCTACACTGTAGGAGCCCGCCCAAGCCATTAAGGTCACCGTCAGAGGCTCTCTGGTTCTAGGACACTCAGCCAAGTGACTCACCCAAGCAGGGGTTGTGCTGGAGGGAGAAGAGCTCCACCAAGGGCGATGCTTACCCAACTCAGGGATGGGAGTAGCTTAAATAGATCCCAGCCCTTTCGAAGCTGCCACCCCCACCCCACCCCAATAACAAGAAACCAAATAAGATTGTCCATCTCATCGAAATCCCTGGTCTCTGCAGCACCATGAAATGTTTGCGGTGGATCTGGAAATTCCTCCTGTTGAGGTAAGCAAAAGGATTCATTTGTGAATGAGGCAAGAGAGAAGAGAGAAGGACAGTTAAGTTTAAATTGGGGTATTTAAGGAACATGTATTCCCACCTTCCTTCCAAGGATCTCAGGATGGTATACATCAGGTTATGGCGTTTTTTACCACAGTACCCAGCTCGTGAGTTAGGTTAGAGAGAGATGGGAAGTCACTGCACTCCCTGGCTGGTGGACAACTGCAAGGGAACTCACAGCAAAATGTCGCAGTTGTTGGGGGTATGTATGGACTGGTATATGTTAGGGAGAACCCTGTTAGAAGTTCTCTGTTAGCAGAGTGAGCACACTGGATTGCCCAGGGGGGCTTTTAATCTTACGTTTGCTGTGTCCCAGTTTTTCAGGGGACAAATGACCAGGCAGAGGCTGTCGCTTAGTAGAAAAAGGAAAGGAAGGTCTATTAAGGAAAATTACATTTAGATAGGAAAGCCTAACACCTAGTTCGCTCTAGAAAGCCACGTGCTCAGTCAGGATGAGTGCACGGGACGAGCAGTAGCGTGACTGCTCAGGTATATTATTTATTTTATTTATTTATAGAGAACAGGGAGTCCAAGTTGACCACAGAACAGGAGAGAGCCCGGAAGAGGATCAGGCTGCTGCATGACAGAGACAGCAGGAAGCAAGAGGTCAAAGATAAGGAAAAGAAGGTCTCCCCACACTGCTCTACTCCCAATGCCCCTAGTGGTCAGTTGGTGCAGAGAGACAATGCAAAGGTCCCAGTTTCTTAGAGCAGTGGCAGGGTGGCTCCCTCAGCCACTTCCGGTTACATTCCTTTGGAGGCACCCCCCTCCCAGTTTGTTCAGACTTTTCCCCTTCAACAGTCAGTCAGCATTCCATGCTCACTGAGCATGCTCTGTCTGCATTGGGCTGTTTTTGGAGTCCCCCCCCCATCCCTTAGCCTTCCCCCCCCAAAAAAGATATATTTTGTTGTGCTTCTGCAAACATTGGGGTTCACCCAAGCCTGCTGGTGCCTCCCTCTTGTGTGCGGCAGCTTTGGCTACGTCAGTGACAGCGCTCACAGCCCGAACATTGAAATTAGAGGGGATTGTGGGCATTTCTTTCCGAGTGTTTGCTTCAATTTCTCAGCTTTCCACACACTGGGGAGGCACGGTATTGGCAACAGTGTGTTCCAGTAGCATAACTGCATCTACCCCGTGGAACAGGATGAAGTGGTAGAGACCTGTGGTAGTGGGATGTTCTCTGCCACTTCCAACTGGAGATGGAAGATACCATTTCTGAAAGCCCCCTTGCTTAGAAAGTCTCCCTGCAGCTGCAAATGGAAATTTAGCAGAGCAGTGAAGGTGGTTCTAACCAGTCTCCTCTGTGGTGTGCCAGCTCTCTACCTGCAGGGAGGTTTTTAGGATATGCGTTCAGAAATTACATTCCCACTTTATGCTATGAAGGGTTAGAGTCAAATCGATGTCCTTGGGACCATATACCACATCCCCCTCTCATGCTGCTGCCTGTATAAATTTGCCTCTCAACCCTTTTGTAAATGTCTTGTTTCCAGCCTGCGTAAACAGGAGTCCAGCTAGGTCCCAGCTAGGCTAACCTACGGTGGCTTCAGGTTATTCTAAAAAAAATGGAAAATCAGCAAACAGCCAACAATGTAGTAATTGTGTAAGCCCACCTTCCGGAATGGCTGCAGTCCCGGCTAAGCATCCATACCTATAATCTTTTTTGTATTGTAGGATTGTGATTATGTGCTGTCAATAGAACCCGGCATTGACTGAGTCAAAATGCATTTAACTCAACTGGGGAAGTTATTGTTCTGAGGCCAAAATGTCTCCAGTTCATATCCAAGCTCCTGTTTCTTTTCTTATATGTGTGGGATATTAATTTCTTGCCTTGGAGTGGCAAAGTCCTTCTGCGCTCTTGGAATGTGAGAATAGTACATCTGTGGAGGGTTCCCTTGGCGTACCTTTTCATTCCGGCAATGGCAAAACAAAATATTACAGCTACAGCTTTAATTCCCTGACTAATCCAATAAAAAGTGGGAAGTTTCTCACCCACCACAATTTCATTCAGGGTGCACTGAAGTTTGCACAGTACCCATCGTCCAGCCAATATCCACCACCTTCTTCTTGGCGGTCATTGAGTAGCTCAGGGTTAGTGATGTGAGGCACTGGAAAACCCCTTTCCGTTTGAGCTCGACGGACTTTCGACACATTTCCACCACAATGGCCAAAAGCAGGCTGAGTTGGGGGTGGGGATTGGCTTCCATGTAACTGCTCAAAGTATTTGTGGGATTTTTTAGCCAAAACTGCACATTTCTAGCGTGATTTGTGCAAATCACGATTTGTACGAATCGAGGCCGGCTCGTTAGGTTTGAGTCATTGTTGCTTGTTCTTCTTGTTCTCGTTATAGCACGTAACCTGAGAAGTACAGAAGCATCCTCCTCTCACTGCATACGCACGCACTCCACTTTCTTGGCCACCGTGAATTTCTGACGGTTAATTTTCAGATGGGTGCAAAATAGGGGCCATCCGCTCCGCAGTTTGTGCAAATTTCCCCAGCTTTAAAAAAAGAAAGGAAGAATTGCGCAAATCACGGCCCATTTTACAAATGGACATCCGCGTGCGTGCTCGACTCATGTCGGATCGAGCCGGAGACATCGCCGGCTTGACGGGACAGAATCCATGCAGCCAAGTCAGAAAATGCATCGGATTTTCACCCTCTGTCGGATTCCTCACGCCTCCCTACTCAGGGCTACGTTGTCAGCTGGGAACGGGGCCCTCCAACCTGCTGCCCAATTCTAACAGTAGCCTGAATGCACCATTTTAGCACCAGACAGGTGAAAGCTTAGATAGGGATGTGCGTTCATCCCGTCGTCCACATTTGGAGACACATTTGACTGCTCAACCAGTTTAGGCCTGCAGTTCATAAAGCCAAAGATATCCAAGTCAAAGTGGTAGAAAACCCTGCAAAAGCAGAAAGACCGATTTCATGCATACCCACCTGAAACTTGGCAATTATGTCAGATTGGACAGTTCTTTGAAGTAGATAGCACTAGCCATGGCTCTAAGACCTACTGGATCCAGCTGTAGACCCAGAATTGTTTCTTTATTTGTGTGGAGGGGTTTTTGTTTGTTTTTTCCTTGTTGCAAGAGTAACAAAATTGCAGCACTAAAACAGCCGAGCTGAACAACATAAACAAGTGCTGTGATTTATGTTAACTTTGTTCATACTTCAAAACTTGGAGAAATGCATTATCTTCATCATTGCCTTTTATCTCAGCCTTCGTGTGGGGAAATTACCTTCTGCTGTCACCCTTATAAAATCCTCTCCAGATCTTTATCACCCATAGATGATCATCATAACAACTGCAGAGGAGCTGGGTTCTCTGAACAGCTGCCTGTTTCCCTTGAGGATTCACATTGCAGACAAGGCTGAGGATACCCAAGAAGGAGAAAAGAAAAGAGATGTTGACTAGTACTAAACTGAATTTTCCAATTCGTTTCACTTCTGTAAAAAATAATAAAAGGCATTGTGGGTTAAAAAAAAAAAAAGTGGCCACCATTAAAGAAAATGGCAGCCCCACATCTTTTTTAAAAAAAAAATAGGGACTGCCATTTTTTACTCACTGTGGCTATGAAATTATATTGCATCCTGATGAAGCATAATTTCTGAGGCATTGGGAGGCTATTTCAGAACTCTATCATCACCACAAGTGGGGGTGGACAAATTTGTTAGTAGAGATGTTGACGTACCTGGGGGGGGCGCCTCACCTCGCCTCTCCACGTTGCCCCCCCCGCCACTCAATTCTCAGCGGCGCGGAGCGATTTTCTGCGCCGCTCGAGCCACCCACGCCCGCTGCGATGGTCCCATTGCGTCACTTCCAGCTGGCCAGAAGTGACACAACGGGACCCTGCGCCGGCGCGACGGGACCCCATACTGCGTCTTTTCCGTGGAAACCAGGGCAACAGGGCTTAAAATGGCCGTTCTAAGCCCTGTTGCCCTGGTTTCTACGGAAAAGATGCAGCGCAGGGTCCTGTTGTGCCGGCGCAGGGTCCCGTCACGGCCGGAAGTGACGGGACGGGACCGTCACAGCGGGCGCGGGCGGCTCATCGTGGAGAGGCAAGCGGGGCCGGGACCCGGTAAGGCCCGCGAGTCTGGGGCGGGCGTGAGCGGGGCTGATTTCGGCCCGCTACGCCCCCCAAGGCGAGCGGTTACATCCCTATAATAAGACAGAGCATGCACATATACAAACCATCCTGCAATTTGTTGAGGCTAAGACTACTTAACAGGGGAGGCTGGTGGTGACTCCTATTTTAGTGGGGCACCTTT
>JAHFWL010001535.1:0-10766 GCA_021292165.1 Shinisaurus crocodilurus
AATCTCCCTTTTTGGTAAGACACAGGGCGGACAACTCAGTAGGATTTGTTACGTCAGCATGTCAGGAAGAGCAAAATGCACATTAAGTCATCCAATCCCCAACTCTTTAAGCACTTTAAAAGGAGTACACAAAGAGAGGAGAAAATGTTTCACCACGTTTTGTTTTGTTTCAATCCAAGATGTGACAGCAAATGGGGTAGTGTTGCCAGATGCCCATCAAGCAAAAAACTGCTGGTGACCGGTCAAGTCTTTCACCAAAACACTGAGGCCTAGGGACATGCAAAATACACACAGAAGAGGAAAGTCTCTAGTCTTACGCATGTATTTCCCTCCATGTTTCTCAGTCATTTTGCCTTCAGGGCAATCCGGAACATTCACTTGCCTTGCACTTTATGAACAATCCAGTGGCTACCTGGAAACGTGCAGCAGATCCTTCCTCTTCTCACACCCCCCCCCAATAAATATTAATACACTAAGGGAACAACCCCATGCATGTTTAGACAGAAAAAGGGGACTACAACTTCCAGCATACCCCAGCCAGCCATGCTGTCTGGGGCATACTGGGAGCCTTTCTGGCTGAAGAGCAGGGTAAAAATGCTGTAAATAAATAGAAAGCTCAGAATAAAAGATGAAATGGATAAGGATCCCCACTGACATAGGAGTCACCAGCCTCCTCTGGAAATACTACAATGGCCACCTTCCCGAGGGAGTATATTGATACTTTCTTTAATAAGCAGTTCTCTCTGGTCTCTGCATATGCCTCTATGATATGTACCAGAAACCTGCATTCTGGGATTAGGTTTGGGATGCCATGTGCGGGAGTTTCACTTATCGAGCAGAAGGTTCGGAAAACCCCATTGGAAAAAAGGTCATCAACAATTGGAATAGGAAAAAGAAACTGTATTCAAGTCAAGCGAATTTGCCTGATCTGGTCTGAATGTTTAGATTACTACTGTTGTTATTAACTCGCTGAGTGTACAGGCAGTGGCTCTTTCATCTCTAGCATTTATGATGGCTGCTCATGTCAGGAAGAGGGATGATGGATTCAGGAAGGGACATTTCACTTATTTTCTTTCCGATTATCCATCTCGGTAGGTTGGCAGCTCTGACGTGAGTGAGGGATAAGAGGAAAAATAAGAAATTGTCTACTGCCCAAAACAGCAGAAAAGCTGACACTTTTAAAAATGTCTGGTTAATCATAAGGTTTTTACTTTGTTTTTTCTTTCCTCCCGGCCTGCCTTCAGCTGTGAAATGAAGAAATAATTAAAGCTATTGAAGAGACTGATATATAGATAGGGCATCTGAGATCATGTAGAAGGCATGCAATAGAGAAGAAGAAGAAGAAGAAGAAGAAGAAAGAAGAAGAAGAAGAAGAAGAAGAAGAGAAGAAGAAGAAGAAAGAAGAAAAGAAGAAGAAGAAGAAGAAGAAGAAGAAGAAGAAGAGAAATAGCATTCTCTTACTGCATCATCTTTCACATTCCACGGACAAGATTAGCAATGAGTGAATTTGCCCCAGATGAATTCATCTGAATTCCTCACAAAATAACAAAACCATCCGTGTAATCTCAGATGAGAGTTCTCCTCTAATCTGAGGTCTTGCTCTGTGTCTATGAGTTTTAGCACATGTACAATGTCAAACTGCATCTTGGGAGGGATGTGCGACGCTGGATAACTCGTTCCATTTGAGCTCGGCTGACTTTTGACACTTTTCCGACCCCACGACCAAAAGCGGGCCAAGTTTGTTTGTGTCGGGGGGGGGTTGGTTCCGTGAAATCGCTTGAAATATTTGTGCAAATTTGGAGCTGAGAACTGCATATCTCTAGGGCGATTTGCTCAAATCGGGACTGACTCCCTTAGATTCGAGTTGTTCTTGTTGTTCTTGTTGTAGCATTTGAAATGAGAGGCATGGAAGCCTCTTCCTCACACTGCATAAGCACACACTCCACACCTTGGCCACCTTGAATTTTCTGATCGCTAATTTCAGATTTGTGTGAAACTGGGGCCTCCGCTCCGCAATTTGTGCAAATTTATGCAATTTGTGCAAATTTACCCAGGTTTTAAGCAACAAAAAAAAAAATGCAAATCACGGCCCATTTTAAAAATGATGGAGGAACAGGAGGGGAAGGCCCCAATGTGTAAATGAAAACAAAAGAGAAAGAAGTCTCAGGTGCCAGTGAAAACAGTTTAATGCCCAAAGCGTCTCGGTTTACACCTTTGTCGGGTGGCAAACATTTTTCCAAATATGATAGAAAAGAATTATTTGGCTATCTCATGAGTGATCTCATGAGATAGCCAAAGAATTCTTTTCTATCATATTTGGAAAAAAAAAATTGGCCCCCAACAATTGGTGTAAACCGAAACACTTTGGGCATTAAACTGTTTTCACTGGCACCTGAGACTTCTTTCTCTTTTGTTTTCATTTTAGGTGTAAACTGAAACACGTTGGCCATTTTAAAATGGAAATCCATGTGCTGGCTTGACTCACATCAGATTGAGTCAATGCTGCACAGGGTTGATGGGATGAAATCCACAGGGCCAAGTCAAGAAAATCCGTCAGACTTTCATCCCCCTATCAGATTCCTCACACATCCCTAATTTGGGGAGCTATAGTTTGTAATTGTGTTTTTTTTTCCTTTTTTAAATTGTGAATGCCACCAAAACAAAACAAAAAAAAACAAACAGGCAAACAAAATGAACAGAAACAGGGGGGGGAAAGACCCTGGAATTAACAATTATTGATATGTAAATTCCCAAATAACAGCGTAAATCCAATTGTATGCATAATACGTAAGCTTCAACAAAGGCAGGCCAAATGTCTGTATATATGTCCATGCAAGAGTGGCATCTAGTTTGTAATTGTGCAATATGTCATGACATCGCACACCACATTACAAACCTCGTCTATGGCCTTTTTTACTTGCTGTTGCTGATCAATATATGGAGGATAAATTTTTGCACTCCTGAGTGACATCATAAAATTTCCTCCTGAAAGAAAAGGCTTAAACCAACCAACTCCACGCATGCACAGAAATCCCACAGTTTAGAAACTTCAGATGTCTACTGTGCATGCGTTGAAGCTCACAATGTATTCTGAAATTGATGGTGCATTCATAAGACAGTGATCCAAGCTTGGTGTGGTGGAGGGTGACATGCAATGGAGTAGAGTAGCTGGCAGAATTTGAGAGCTGGCATGTTAACTTACAGTATTTGGTGGGTGAAAGCTAAAGATGTGATGTCACACCCAGTGCTTGCCGAAAAGGACCAGGAAATCCTAAAGCACTCACGTTTTAAGTTAAAATTCCACATTCATCGCGTGAATTTGAATAAATAGTCACATTCAACATCTAAGTGGCAAAATGTGAAAATCTGGGGGAATGTTGAATGCCTGGGAATACATAGGAGAATGAATTAAGCACAGGAGGATGCCATTAGGCACATAGAAACAGGAATCTGCCTTACACTGAGTCAGATCCTTGCTCCATCTAGCCCAATATTGTCAACACTGACTTGCAGCAGCTCTCTAGGGTTTCAGACAGGATTCTTTCCTAGCCCCACCTGGAGATGCCAGGGATCAAACCTGGGACATTCTGCATGCAAGGCAGGCGCTCTATCCACTGAGCTACGGTTCCTTCCATGAAAAGTAAGTGTGAATCAAGTATTCTTATGGGTTTGATGGAGCATAGGACGCTCCCGTATACTGAGTCAGAGCCTTGGGTCCATCTGGCCCAGTATGTCAACACCCAACTGCCAGCAATGGCTCTCCAGGGTTGAAGGCAGGAGTTTTTCCAGTCCTACCTGGAGAAGCCGGGGATTGAACCGAGGACCTCCTGCATGGAAAGCATGTGCTCTCCTACTGAGCTGTGCTGTTGTAGTGGAGACCTGATGAGGCAAGTGTTGATCCAGTGAAATGAAAAAGAGAGTGGAAGCTGCTCCAAGCCAGAAACAGCATGAGTGTCATGTGTGGATAATAAATTGAGAAAAGGGGGGAAAGGAATACCCCATCCATCGCACTCAGGTTTTCTGTCACATCAGTGTAGGGTTTTTTTTTTTGTTCCAGAGCAATCAGAACAGAAGTAAAATCCCAGCGCTGGAGGGTATTGTCCTTTCTGGACACTTGGCGAGAGGAAAAAAAGCAGATATGATAAATCTGGGTCATGCAGGGAAGAGAAGAGTTTCTTGATTTGTGGTGGAACATCTGCAAAAGAACAGATGTCCCTTAGCCCAGAGCAAAAAAATTGGTGCTTACATTCCCTGTTAGGTTGTGTTCAGCTGCGACACGATGTAGTCATCAAGGCAGCCATGCCTTATTTATTTATTATTTATTTATTTATTTAAAGTTGAATTGCACTTTGAAATGGAGGAGGCTTTGATAGTCACCTCTCTACCTGACACAGGCCATTGAAAAGAATTCCCGAGCAGGCCTGCTGCATTTGGTCTCTCTGACTGTCTCCATTTTTTGGAAGATAAGTATCCCAATGGAAAGCAGATTCCAGAACAGTATGGTCAGTTGTGTGCCAGAGACAGAGACGCACAGAGAGAGATGATGATTACCTTTTGTTCTCCTTTTGAACCCAAGTGATTTTTGCCAGCACCAAAATGACTTTCTCTTAGTATGTTTTTTTTTAATGTACGTTTTGGGCAGTGCCTCTCCACCAAATGCCTCCATTTTTCAGCACTCTGTGCACTGATGTTCACTTGCAGTGTGATCCGATGTCTACTCTGAAGGAAGTCTCATTGTGTGAGTCCATTGGGGCTTACTTCTGGGAAAGTGTGCATAGGATTGCAGCCTTACAGGGCAATCCTATGGGAGCGGGAGAATCCGAGCTGGAGGAATTGCCAAATCCAAAACTCCTGCTGGGCTTGTGCAGCTAGATAATTTTAGATGGAATGGGATCCTCAGGGCCAAGTCAAGAATATCCATCAGATTTTCATCCCCCTATCAGATTCCTCACACATCCCTAATCTTGCAAGCTGTATTTTGTAATTGTGGTTTTTTAGGGTACCGTATTTTTTTTTTCATTTCTTTTTTATTGTGAATTCCACCAAAACAAAGCAATCAGAAATGGGGAGTGGGGAAAGACCCTGGAATTAACGATTACTGATATGTAAATATCCAAATAACAGCATAAATCCAAATGTATCAATTATACAAAAGCTTCAACAAAGGCAGACCAAATGTCTGTCTGTCTGTGTGTGTGTGTGTGTGTGGTGTGTGGTGTGTATATATGTCCATGCAAGAGTGGCATCTAGTTTGTAATTGAGCAATATGTCATGACATCATGCATTACCACATTATGAACCCTCCACGGCCTTCAACTTAATCATCTTCTGAGGGCCCTCCTCTTTAGATGGAGTGTGTATTATTCTTTGGCTTCATTCAAAAACGTGGCAAGCCCTGCTGCATTTGGTTTTCCACTGGCAGCACGCAGGGTTCTGCGAAATAAATCCTGGGGCTCTGGGAAAATACCCATGGGACCAGGCCTAGCAGTGCCCCTGTTTGCAAGGATGGACCTCCTTCATCATCCAGAGTCCTCCTTTTCTGTGGGCAAAGAGGGAGCTCTGCTCTGACCTATGGCCCTTGGCATGCCCTTCCAGAGACCACAGGATTACAGCCTTGTTATGTGATTGGATGCCCCCCATCCCACTTCTTTCAAATCTAATTGGCCCTCACTAAAGCTGATGGATTGTGTTAAGCCACGTGATTTTATTTAAGGATGTCCAGTGATAACACCGCCAGGTGTCAGATCCTGACATCATCCTGTCCACTCTGTGGTCCCTGACTGGATGGGATCCTCCATGTTGCTAATTTGGAAAGGAGAGGGCATGAGAGGATAGGGGAGAAGAGCAATTGGTGAACAAGGGAATATTTTAAAGAAGTGGACATTGCATGGTCTAAGGGGCTTGAAGGAAAAAGATTCTCCTACTAAACACAATAAGTTTCGATGCCAGATGCAACATTTTATTCAGTGTAGCCTTAGTTTTTGTAACTGGCACTGGGCACATGATGGGGCTTCCTCATCCATTCAATCCTCACAACAACCCTGTGTGGTAGGTTACTCCAAGAGGGAGAGTGACTGAGGGTCAAGCAGGGAGCATCAGAGTTAAGGAAGATTTTGTACTTGGGCTCTCCTCCAAATCACACTGACTCTCACCGCGTTTGCTCTAAACATCCAGATTACTGGAAATGAAGGGTGAAAATTCAGACTCCCAGAAGAAGGTGGTAGGAGACGTTTGTCATTCCTGGAACAGTACGCTTAAGAACACTGAGGCTTTATACAGAACAGGCCAAAACCCATCGTGAGTGAGCTGATCAAACTCGTGTGATGTGAAGAAATATCACATGCCATGTGTTCTCTCTGGTGCCCAAGTCACCTACACAGAGCAAAAGAAATGCCTTTGGACGTGGGCAGGGTGTCCCATGGAGCTCCAGCAAACACAGTCACATCCTGATCAGGCTTATCCTGTTTGCCACTGTGTTGTGTTAGTCAGCCTTCGCTTGCCAAAACTGAAAACATGACCAACGGCGCACCATAGCGGGACATTCTGATGAGTTCCTGATTCATTTCATGTGTAGGGGTTGTCTGAGGAAACCACATGGCCTCCAGAGTCTAGAAGAAGCTGGAGGGATCAAAAGCCCCTCAGTTTAAGATGTTGTCTTCATTAGGGGGTATCAAGGCTGGCAGGGTTGCTGTTGTTGTTTTTTCAAACTCTTTCCCACTGGTAAACAGCATGAGGGAAAGTCTTATCTGATGACTTGTCATCCACCACTTCTGAGCAGTGTGTGTGCGTGTGTGTGTGTGTGACACTATGAAAGAGGCCCAAGCCAGAGTAGAAGTGAGTGTTTGCAAATCAGTTTCACAGAGGGAGACACTGTGGCTCAGTGGCTTTGCATGGATGTAGAAGGTCCCAGGTTTGATCTCTGACATCTCCAGGTGGGGTTAGAAAAGAAGCCTGCCTGAAACGAGCAGCAGCATCCGTTGGAAAATTCTCCCTCGTGCAGTTTGGGAGGCAGAAAATGTGGCATCTTTCTAACGCCTCCAGAAAATGTACTTCTTCACCCAGGCTTTCCCTGGCTTGTAATTAAATTAATCAGGCTGTTCCATTTTACTGCTCCTGTATTGCTCTGTGTTGTTGTGTTGTGTTGTTGTTGTTGTTATTATTATTATATTATTTTATATTATTTCATCATCAGCATCAGCATCAGCATCATTAGTAGTAGTAGTATTGAATTTTTAAAAATGTATTTTAAATGTGATTTTAATATTTATATGTTAAATAAATATTATGTATTTATTGTAAACCACTTAGGGTTTACATGTGTAGGGGTTTATGCTGATTATGCTGAGCACTATATAAATACTACAAATAAATAAATAATAGACAAACAAGGGATATGCTGATTTTGTTAAATCCATTCTGTCTGTGTTTCACAGATTGTCGGGCATCTTTCATCCCATTGTCCACCCATTAACGGAATCGGAATTTTTTAGGAATGTACGAGAATTTCATTCCACTTGTGAAAATACACGTGTGAATTTTCACAATCCACCCAAAAAGTTTAATGTTTGGAAGTCCACAGAGTCTGTGCGACTCAGAAAAAGCTGGTCCGTTGCGGAATCCACATGTCAGCATCATAGAACTCTGAACCCATTTGAATCCATTGCAGTTTTCTCCGACGTCCCTACTGGAAACCCTAGAGAGCTGCTGCCAATCAGTGTCAACAATACTAGGTTAGATCCACTGATGGCATGATCCGTATAGGCAGCTTCCTTTGTCTTGAGTGCTGGTGTCTCCCATGTTTCTAGACGGTAAACTTTAAATGCAGATTCACATGGCAAATGTGAAATTTTACCTCAACATTCAAAATGAAGCTAACTCAAATGGTTAGCCTTCTTGGTTGTGTTCTGCCAGGTGTTGACTTATGTCACCTTAACCTATCTGCTGTCCAGTACAAAATACCATTGCACATCAACTACCGAATCCTGTTAAATTTCCAATGTCAGATATGAAATACTGAAATCAAATACAGTAACACCTTGGATTGCAAGTAACTTGGTCTGAGAGCGTTTTGCAAGACAAGCAATTTTTTAAAATAAATTTTGACTTGATAAACAAGCGACGTCTTGCAATACAAGTCGTAGGGATGTAAACGCTCGCCT
Organism: Shinisaurus crocodilurus; assembly: GCA_021292165.1. NCBI lineage: Eukaryota > Metazoa > Chordata > Lepidosauria > Squamata > Shinisauridae > Shinisaurus > Shinisaurus crocodilurus. The sequence continues at coordinate 8,160 of JAHFWL010001535.1, forward strand.
CGAGCGGGCGTAGCAGACTGAAAAATCGGCCCCACTCACGCCCGCCAGAGACTCACTTTGATATAAGAGTGTTTTGGATTACAAGCACGGTTCTGGAACGAATTATGCTTGCAATCCAAGGTATTACTGTATCATGGTATGTCAAATACAGACGTCAATTATTTAGTGAATATCCTAACAAACACTTGGAGTATATTCGACATCAACACTTGAAAGAGAAGGATATTCTGAGGAGATTAGTGGGGGCGGGGAAAGAAATGTTGTTTTGATTCTAGTTCAGAATTGTCTTCTGAAACATAGGAATCTAGGAAGCTGCCTTCTTCTACCAAGTTAGACCATTGGTCCATCTAGACTGGTATTTATGACGCTGACTGGCAGCCATGGCTCTCCAGGGTTTCAGGCAGGAGTTTTCCTAGCCCTGTCTGGAGATGCCAGCGGGGATTGAACCTGGGAACGTTTGCCTGCAAAGCAGGGGCTCTACCACTGTGGTACAGCCCTCCTGTGTTGGTTGGGCTGGATCAGCCCTCCCCAGCCTGGTGCCCTCTAGATGTTTTGGATTACAGCTCCCAGCTTTCCTGACCATTGGCTATGCTGGCTGGGACTGATAGGAGTTGATGACCAAGACATTTGGAGGGCACCCACATTGGGGGAGGCAGTTCAAGATGGACACAAAGTTTCCTCACAACAGTAAAGTTTTCAACAGTCTGCCAGCCAGGTCCCTAGTGACCTGTTCTTAAACAGGTCACTTCTAGATTCCAAATGGACCCAAAAATGGAGATTGTCAGATTTGTGCCACTTGAGCGATTCCTTGTTTCCTGTCATCCTGTCTCTGTGTTCACTCAGCAAACACTGAGCCTTTGGGGAAACGGGATAGCACAACGATATTCACCACACCACCCCAGCGGCAGTGGGTGGACAAGAGAAATGCATCTAATATATCAAATGTAAAAAAATGTTTTTTTTCCCAGGGAATCCATCCATAAAATGACCCAGTAGGGAATCCAAAAGAAATGATAGCTTGTCACATCTCCTGGGCTCTGACCAAGAGTGGAAACATATCATCAGCAGGCTGATGGATTCCACTGGATTGTCCCAGAGGGAGAGGTGAGACTTTGAGCACCCCCCTCCATTGGTTCAGTTGGGGCAAGCTGCCACTTGGCTCCTCCCACTGGAGAACTGCATCCATCAGTAGCATCCATCAGTAGCCATTTTTCCTGGTTGCATCAGAGGGAAAGCCAAGACATCAAAGTCCACTCCATCAGCCTGGCTCCTCCCCTGTTCTGCCTTGTCTTCACTTCAGGAGCCCATGGAGCAAGGTAGCCAGAGTTCTCAGAACCACAGATACCTCCAAGCGCAGAACTTCCCTGACCATTTGCCATGCTGGTTGGGAGGCTGCAAATTCTCTGCCCCTTCACTAGGTCAGAAGCTTCTGAGGCCTTGGTCTGTCTCCTATCATATGAGATCTAGTACAAGAGGCAGGGCCATTTTAGTCAGGACACCAACGCTCTGAGATCCCCCTCTGTGGATACCTGATGGGCTCCTTCTTCATAGGTGTTTGCTTAAGATGATAGTAGTAGTAGTAGTAGTAGTATTTTATTTCAGCCAGCTTTTACTGTTGAACAGCTAGCTGCTTTTAAGGACTACTCTGGTTTTTGTATGTTATCTTAACACTGCCATTGTGTAGTTTTATTTTGGATTTGGGGGTTATTGGACCTTATTTAAGCCACTGTAGATGTTGTTAGCGGGGGGGGGGGGAATGGATGTAAATAATCACCAGCCCCACTGTCATGGCATCACCATAGAAGAGTGTCTGTCCCCAGTCACCATTTCTGAAGGCGGGAGCATGGGAGAAGGGTATTCTTCAGATACTGTAGTGTCAGGCTATGGCTGTACAACTAACATGACCCTAACAGCCATTTCTGCTAGCCATGTCCTAGCTTTCAATCAGAGGACTGCAAGCACTTCTTCTGGCTGGCTGTCAGACACTGCTGGATCTGTGTACACCTTCCTCTCATGGCAAACCTTTGAACTGCAGGTGGCAGCTTTTTCAGCGACATATCCTCCAGCCTTGGGATGACTCTGCCTAGTCAGCCAGTGTAGCATAGTGGTGAGAGTGTTGGGCTGGGACTCGGGAGATCCAGGCTCTAGTCCCCGCTCAGCCATGAAGCTCACTGGGTGACTTTGGGCCAGTCACTGACTCTCAGCCTCACCTACCTCACAGGGTTGTTGTGAGGATAACATGGAGAGGAGGAGGAGGAAGATTATGTAAGCCGCTTGGGTTCCTTGCAGGAAAAAAGGCGGGGTATAAATATATAATAAATAAATAGTCAGGTTGGCCATTGGATCCTCCTGAACAGGAAGGAGGATAAGAGCTTCTTGCTCCAGTTAAGCCTTGCTCAAACAACAAAGCCTTCCTGAGCTCTGTTGGGTTCCGTATTCTTGGTTATTTTGATCCTGATTTCTGCCTTGCTCCTTGATCCTGTTCCCTGGTTTGTCTCCTGTTAGGGATGTATTTAGAGTCCTACCTGGGCTCGAAGCTCTCTGCGGCTCGGTCCTCCGTGGCGGTGGCCCGATCCCGCTCTTCTGAGCAGCGCGGAGCGTTTTCTG
>JAHFWL010001536.1:0-2500 GCA_021292165.1 Shinisaurus crocodilurus
CTTCTTCTTCTTCTTCTTCTTCTTCTTCTTCTTCTTCTTCTTCTTCTCTTCTCTTCTTCTCTTTCTTTCTTCTTCTTCTTCTTCTTCTTTTCTTCTTCTTCTTCTTTCTTCTTCTTCTTCTTCTCTTCTTCTTCTTCTTCTCTTCTTTCTTCTTCTTTCTTCTTCTTCTTCTTCTTCTTCTTCTTCTCTTCTTTCTTCTTCTCTCCTCCTCCCTCCTCCTCCTCCTCCCCTCCTCCTCCTCCTCCTCCTCCTCTAAATAATAGCAGTAAATACTAAACTAATACTAATGCTGCTACTAACTGCTACTACTACTACTACTAATAATAATAATACAGAATAATATAATAATTCTGCATATTGATGCAGAAAGGGATGGGATGTATTTACACATGACTGCATTGAAGACTGATATGCTTGCAAGGGTCAGAGAACCTTCCGGGATGTATCGTATCCCAGCGGACCGTCCCTCCTCCCCTCCCATGGAATGCATTTTGACATTTTGAAGGTTGGAATTGGAATTCGACCTTTCCTAGGGCCATCTGGACAGCATCTAGCAGCCATAGCATTGTGCTCATTGTGTGTAAAAAAAAACAGCCAGAAATACATCATGCTCAAATTTGAACACAAGGTGACAAAACAAGTTGACAAAGAAATATATACACAGTGCAAAGTTATGCCTTCATGTCTCTCCTCCTCCTCCTCCTCCTCCTCAGATTCTATGATTCTATGATTCTAAGTATCTGGATCACTGTGGTCAGTCTGCCGCACAGCAGGTATACTGGCAGATCATGTTTTGATTTTCTTACATTTCAGAACCCAAACCCACTTGCCGGACTCATAAACCAAGTGAGTATCATACACAGTGCGGGTTGAAGTAGAGCTTTGCCTTCATGTCTATTATTATTATTATTATTATTATTATTATTATTATTATTATTATCATCATCGTCATCATCATCTATAATATTAGTAGTACAATAATAATAATAATAATAATAATAATAATATAATAATAATAATAATAATAATAATTCTGCACATTGATGCAGAAAAGGGATGGGATGTATTACAGATGTCACCATCATCATCATCATCATCAGGCGATCACTCGTGGACCGAGTAAGATTGCCTTCCAGGATAAAAATTTACAAAAAGAAAAATTTAGAAGGAGGAAATTCTAAAGAAAATTGTGTAGACTCTAGCGATGGGTCCGTAAGTGACTGTGGAGGCCAATTCTAAATCCACCACAGCTTCCCACAGTGAGGACACAGGTTACCAGATTGGATGGGTTGGGTTGGTTGGGTTGGGTTGGAAGAAACTTTATGTAGGGAGATCGGTGCATTGTAGACTGATATGCTTGCGAGGAGGAGGGTCCGAGAGCCTGCTGGGATGCATCATATCCCAGCGAAGCCTCCCTCCTCCCCTCCCATGGAATGCGTTTTGAAGGTTGGAACTGGAATTCGACCTTTCCTATGGCCATCTAGACAGCATCTAGCAGCCACAACATTGTGCTCTTATTGTGAAAAAAAAAAACAGCCAGATATACATCATACTCAAATTAGAACACAAGATGACAAAACAATGTTGACAAAGATATATATATATATATATATATATATATTCTTTCAAAAAGGGATGGGATAAGCGAGAAGCCAGTTCTCTGGCAATCATGTCTGCCAGGTCTCACCCTGTGCTGATTGGAGCACGTCTATGTCATGTGTCATGTGCCTTCCTCTTTCTGGAGCTGCTTCTGAACAAGGGGGCACCGCTAAGTTCTTGTTGCACACCGCACCAATCTGAGCAAGTGCTTGATCACTGTGCTCAGTCTGCCACACAGCAGGTATACTGGCAGATAATGTTCTGATTTTCTTACATTTCAGAACCCAGACCCCTTGCCGTTGCCGGCCTTGTAAAACTAGTGAGTATCATATGCAGTGGGGGGTAGAGGTAAAGCTATGCCTTCATGTCTTCTCTTCTTCTTCTTTCTTCTTCTTCTTCTTCTTTCTTCTTCTTCTTCTTCTCTTCTCTTCTTCTTCTCTCCTTCTCCTCCTCCTCCACCTCCTCCTCCTCCATTATTATTATTATCATCATCATCTACAATAATAATAGTACTGTAATAATATTTATAATAATTATTATAATATAAAAATAAAAATAATTATTAATACTGATATTATTATTCTGCAGATTGATTTAGAAAAGGGATGGGATGTATTTACAGATGACTGCATTGAAGACTGATATGCTTGCGAGGAGGAGGGTCCGAGAGCCTGCTGGGATGCATCATCGTATCCCAGCGGAGCCTCCCTCGCCCCTCCCACGGAATGCGTTTTGAAGGTTGGAACTGGAATTCAACCTTTCCTATGGCCATCTAGACAGCATCTAGCAGCCATAGCATTGTGCTCATCGTGTGTAAAAAAAACAGCTAGAAATACAGTAATACCTTGGATTGCAAGTAACTTGGTCTGAGAGCATTTCGCAAGACAAGCTAAAAATTTTT
>JAHFWL010001536.1:10000-32927 GCA_021292165.1 Shinisaurus crocodilurus
CCTCCTCCTCCTCCTCCTCCTCCTCCTCCTCCTCCTCCTCCTCCTCCTCCTCCTCCTCCTCCTCCTCCTCCTCCTCCTCCTCCTCCTCTTCTTCTTCTTCTTCTTCTTCTTCTTCTTCTTCTTCTTCTTCGCATTCACACAGGCAGGCACTGGATTTTCCTTGGGCAGGGAGCGCTTCAAGCAGGCAGGCAAGATACAACTCACACACTCACTCAGGCTATTTTTAAGTGTATTTGATCCATTCTGTGCTTGTGCAGTTTGGACTCTTATTCCCTTCACTTCTTCCCCTCTCCCATTTTCAGCACATGTCCCTCCCTGCCACCATCACTGCTCTCCATCACCCCAGCTCTCCACCACCCCAGCCCCCTTTTTCAGCCAGCCTTCCCGCTTCCGTTCTCTCTCGGCCACAGTCTCCTCTTGCAGCAAGGGCTCCTGCTACCGCCACTCTCCACTCCTCCATCTCTCCTACCTGTCACACCCCCACTGGTGGAATGCTCCTCTGAGAAGGAGCTAGAGCTCCCAGAAACAAGCAGTGCCAAGGAGCCACCCATGGCAGGAGACCTGGGGAGCCTGAGACCTCAGAAGAGATCACCCCTGATCCATCCCCACAGAGGTAGGATAGTTCTGCCTCTGAGGTGGAGGCTGAGTGACTCCCTAGCCCCTGAGACTGTCGTCGCCTGAAGAGGGAGGCCAATAGGGCTCCTTTGAGAAGAAGTGCTCGATTACAAAGGAGGACTCCTCGGGAGCAAGGGCCTCCTCCTGAGTAGGACTTTTTTCCCCAGAGGGCCTGTAACACACTGCAGCTGAGCCCTGGGTGGGGCTCAGGAAGGTCTGCCTATATAAGCCCCCAGTTTTAACATAGCCAGTGCTGGAACAACATTGTTCTTTCTGCTCCATTGCCTTCTACCTTCTTTTCTGGACCTTGCCTTATGATTGACCCAATGTCCTACTCACCCTTTGACACCTGCTTGACTCTGCTTCTGGACTGCCTATTGTATCTGACTGCTTAACTATGCATTGATCATTGCTTGCATTTCAACCACTCCTGTCTTAGCATGATCCTATTCCGGACTGAAAACTTTGTGCTTGACCATTTGCTGGTTTTGTTGCCTTGCCTTTTGGATTGCTCCATAATTTGTTCTAATCCTGAGTTTGATTCAGCCATAGCAGGACACTATCCAACCGGTGTTCTCACTTCTGGTCTCCTCTGGCCTCAACCTTCTCTTGCAGCAAGTATTCCCACCGCTGCTGCTCTCAGCTGCCCACTTCCAGGCACTCGCTCTCAACCACCCTGTCTCCCCTTTGCGAGGAATGTTTCTGCCACCCCGCCCCCACTCTCTCTGCAGCCCCAGCTCCCCTTTGCAGGAAATGTTCCTGCCATTATTCCCTCTCCCAGACGCCCTGCCAAAATGGAAGGGGGGAGATTATGCTCAGGTTAGAAGGCGGGTGTGCTGAGTGGTCTGTTGATTGCATCATGGGGGCTTGGTGGGCAGAGTTATGCTAAGCGGGTACCGTGTTGCTGATCCCTGATGTAAGCGCTCCATTCATGTATTAAGAAAGGAAAGCAGCTGGAAGTAGTGGGGCTGGGCTGGACTACTATGACTAAATAATGATAACCTAAAAATTTCTTTTTAATTCAGGTCAATGCAATAAACTATATCAGTAACTTGGTAAGTATGGTTGACTTCGTCTACATATCCCTTCTCTCTCTTCATTCATATCTGCATCTGGAAATCAATGACACTTACAAATCAGGGCATGGCATGATCACCATTAGGGCCTGGGTGGGAGGGATGACAGAGTGATGCCTCCCTTCCTCAGTCCAAATATCCTAAGAATTTGAGGTAACAATCCCTTTATTTCCTCCAATATATACTTAAGGGTTTGGGAGTGTCAGTAATATCCAGTCGAAGATCAGATGGCTGGAAATTCAAGTCAGCCTTTACATCAGGGGTGCGCAACCTCTGGCTCTTGGGCTGAATCTGGCCTGCCTGGCACACCGGTCTGACCCATGGAGCTTCTGGGAGTTCTTCCAGTGGGCGGGGCTTAGGCGCTAAGATCAGTGGTCACAACAGGGATACGGGTGGGGTGGGGACTTTCCTGTGCTGGGGAGAGCTGCTGCTCCCCTTGGCCTGGGTCAAGTGCTGACCCAGCTTTGCCTGCCCTGCCTCCTTCCCCCAATGGGGAAGGAGGTGGGGTGGGTGAAGCCACTTCAGTCCCCTTCGCTCCTCCATCAGCTTCTGCTTTGCCTCTGTCCCCCCCCCACTAGAGGCAAAGACAGAGCCAGGCCAACCTAGTCCCCATGGCACTTCCATTGGAGCCCATGCACAGCAAAGCCGGGTCACTGGCCCTAGCACTGGGTAGACGCTCCTCATGATGGTTGGGACAGAGAGAAATGAGGGCAGCTGAGTGTGGCCACACCCACTGATGTCAGGGGCGTAGCCATGTCCACCTGATGTCATATGGCCCACGGAGGTCTTATGGCCCCTCCCCAAAACTAGTTCTGCTGCCCTATTTTATATGCTAGATTTGCTCTGGAGGAGAGAACACTGGAATTGTAAGGTGTTTTGCCATGACTGCAAAAACACGTTTTTACTCCTCTAATAGTCTGCAATGTACAGGATTGATTTATTACTGAGAGCAGTCTTCCCCAACCTGGGGCCCTCCAGACGTTTTGGACCGCAACTCGCAGCATCCTTGACCATTGGCCGTGCTAGCTGGGTCTGCTGGGAACTGAAGTCCCAAATGTCTATAGGGCACCAGGTGGAGAAGGCTGGTTTACAACCTAAGTATGTTTACATGCAAACAAACACGGGTAACAAAATCCCAATAGCTGCAGCTCTTTCTAAGGAAAGCAGCTTTCCAGGACGATCTGATCTGGAGCAGAGAGGGGTGTGTGTGTGTGTGTGTGTGTGTGTGTGTGTGTGTGTGTGTTGGGGGAGGAGAGATAACATGATTAACCCTCCCCTGCCTACTGCTTTTCCCCAGCAGTTCCTCCTTCCAAGGAGGAGATTTCACAATGTTTGCCTGAGCCTAGCTCAGAAACAAACTTATGGGGTTCTGAAAAGGTTGACAGCAAGGAGAGGTGAGCTTAGAATGCCATATTCACCTCCGAACCTCCCCAGTTCTTGGTTTTGTTCTAGATTAAGTGAACTCATGTTGGCTAGTCATGACTCACTGTCTTAGGCCTGACTCTTGGCTCCACAGCAAGAATTGCTCCAACTTTAAAGTCTGTTTCAACTTTCAATTTCAGATTCCTTCAGTCGCTGCCCTTCAGTGGACACATAGCGCAATGTTATAAACAAAGCGGAAGAATACCCTGACCACCACATGTTCCAACACGATGCAGTTATGTGTTGTCTTCCTGGCATGTGGAAGAAATAAACTTAAGCATTGACTAGACAACTACTTCATCTCAATTATCTATATGTTCTTTGTGTGTTATGCACTGTACAAATCACATCCATTGCAGAGTTCCTGCTCCAGACTAGGAGTCTGCAGTTAGATCTGTCACTGAGACCTGAACATAGACATCTGGAATCTGCCAAATTTCCAAGCATTTTCATGTTACAATATGGCACAACTTCCTTGTTTTTTAGTCCCTGCCTGTTTTTCAGTCTCTGCATTTGATATCGAAAGACAAATGGTTTAATTGGTTTAACAAAGAAACGTAGGTGATACAAAATGCACGGGGCAGACAATTCCACTGAAAGTAGTGGAGGGAGAATCCAGGGCAGAGGAAGAATGAAATCCAAACCCTTTCTGAGCTCAAGCAAGTAGGAGGAAAGATAAGTAGGTTGTGCTTCACCCTGCCATTCTGGGGGCATGTCAGGGAAATGGGAGGGCTGGACGCAGGGCGGGTCCCTGGTGGGCTGCCCACCACTGCTATCAACAGGTCAGAGGCAAAATAGGGACCTGGTTGCAAAATTCCAATTCTCATATCATCAAGTATGTGTACCCACTGCCACACATATGTACATGGTTTGATATTGCTGATTATGGGAGTCTCTGCCGTGTCTCATGCTGGCTCAGCTTGTCTGAGCATGGAAAGCAAAGCAGGGTCAGGCCTGGTTATTACTTGGATGGGAGACCCCTGCTCGAGTTTCCTGCATTGAGCAGGGGGTTGGAGTCGATATGAAATCTATTCATTTTCTTGGCAATTATCTCTCATTACATTGTGAAGGCTATCAAGGGCTCCTGGTCAGGATAGCTATATATTATGTGAAGGAGTGGGAGCAGCAGCCCTCTCATACTGTAGGACAGACCAGTCAAACCTGACCAGTAGGCTGCCACCACCCCTTAGTCATCCACTACAGCTCGAGGAAGGGGAACTTGGGCCTCATGGATCCGTTAGAGAAGACTGGACTGAGGGCACAAGCCGCAGCACTCTATAGCAGCTTCTCCATCCCGAAACACGGTTAGGTAGCCAGTCACTTGCTCTGAGGCACTGAAAGTAACACTGAGTCGAACTGGAAGAAACCACACTCAACTGTGGTAGATATATGTTTATTAAAAAGAATAGGAAAAGGAAAAGGAACGGGGAAAGGGAAAGAGGACAAAACAAGAACAAAATAGCCAATACAGACTCCTTTGGTATATCACAGCCAAGAAAAAAAGCAACAAAAGCTAACTTGAGCTAATCAGTTTCTTACCCAAGCCAGGGGAGGTCTCTCTTAGGGCAGAAATCCAGGCTGATTGCTATGGCCTACACCCCAGGGACAGTTCACATCACCGGGACGGGAGTCAAAGAAGATTTCTCTGGGGCAGTCTTTTAAACCCCCCTCCCTTGGTAACTGGGCAGATCTATTTTAGCCAATCAACTCTGGCCCCACCATTTAATTTACCATCTCAGCCTGAGGGCATCTTCCCACATTCTTCCCAGCTGAGAATTATTGAGGCCAATTTAGTTACCGTAGATGGCCTTGAGCACGGAACTGCCCCCTAGAGCACCAATCTGATGAGGAGGTGGTAAATCACCTCAGCTTGCTGTGACCATCTCAAGAAGACAAGGGGCTCAAAAAGGGAACAGGCCTTTTCCCAGTTAACCTCCTTTCACAATAAGGCTGGATTTCTTCACATGTTACTTCCAGGATCTGAGGCAGTATGCCTCTCAATATCAGCTGCTGGAGAACACAAGTGGGAGGGTGGTATTGCATCCACGGCTTGCTTGTGGGCTTCCCACTGGGTCATGTGACCCCCTGTGGGAACGGAATGCTGGGCTGGATGGATGGCCTTTGGCCTGATCCAGTGGGGCTGTTCTTAAGGGCTTACACTCTCATGCCTGCCTTCCACAAATCAAAGAGACAATCCAAGCATATGCTTCTCCACTTCAAAGTACCAAAGGAGGGTTGGTTTGTGGGGAAGGGCACTGTGTGTGCTTGCCTCTTTCCCCATGCAACTGCTTCACCCAGATACTTTCCCCCTTCTAATGCAGCCAAAATGCATCTGTGAATAAATAGCTGGTGGACTGCAGGGGGAAAGGGACAAGCAGGGACATGTTAAGGACCCCTCCATTGTGGCTTCTCCCTTGCAAACTGCCCTGCCCCATCACTGCCACAAAGAAAGAAACAGCCCGCCCAAGTTCCCAGACCTCTGTTTGCTACTGAACTTTTTGGTTGGGCCTTAAGAGCACTCATATCTCTGGCCAAATCACTGATTCTACACACACTTCATTAATGGTTGTAAACAGTTAAATGCACCAGTGCACTAGGTATTAAGACTGAGCCGAAAGTTTATCATCAAATCTTTTTTGGCTTAAAATGTGGGGATCCAAGTGAGTGAAAGTTTCCTCACTTTTTCCACTTCCACCATCTATTACATAGTGCTGGGAGATGCCATCTCCACCAACCCCTGCTGAGTCCCTAGATCGAGGACAACCACAATCACATTCATATCCAATTTCTGTGTTGGCCAATAACGCAATAGTGATCACTAGCCCGTTTCTCTCTATCACCATATCTAAAAGAGCACCAAATCACCAAATCAGTTCCCTGCATCAGTACAGATATCGCATAAACCTGTTAAATGGACAGCCGCATTGGATAATAAAGTAGCTAATACTTTCACATCTCCTGACGGTTACCTCTTAAACTGATGTAGGGCACAAGATAAACAGCGACATGTGCTCAGATTCTCCTGACAAAGATGACTTGCGGGATGATCCTACGGGCCCTAGACATTGTCCGAGGGGCCGCAGGATAGTTCGGTTTCCCAGCTCCAAGGCTGCAGACACTGCTTCAGCCTTGGAGCTGGGAATTGGAGCTCCCCCCCCCCCCCCAGCATCCTCACAGCCGGCACGGGAAGAACCATCCTTGCTCTCCGAGATCAGGAATGTGACCTCAGAGAGGGATGAAAGGGGGTGGGGAGAGGAAGAGATGGGATCAGCCAGGAGAAGAGGTATCCAGAAGCCGCTCCAGCCTCCTCCCCTCCCCTTCCGAAATGCTGTTGCTGGGCTGAAAATAGCCATCCCCAGGCAGCCGAAAATTGGCCTTCTAGCAGAAATGCAGAACAGGAGGATGAGTGTGAGCCTCTGAGTTTGGGGGTTCACACTCAGCGGCACAGGATTGCACCCTTGCTGATTCTGCAAGGTAGTCCTTCCTAATTAACACTGCAATCCCATACTCATCTATGTTGGAGTAAGTCCCATTGAACCCAGTGGGATTATGTTTGAGTAGACATCTATAAGATTGCACTGCAAAGTTCTTCTAATAGATCTTTTAAATGCTCATCAGTCATTTGATTCTGAATGTTCCTTTTGTGGGAGAAAATATTATGCTACCTTAATAGTCAGGACAGGAAAAGTAACAACAACAACAACAACAACAACAACAACAACAAGATAGCACTGGTGCAAGGACAGCTTGACTTTCTGTTTTGTATAGACTCAGGAGAGATGCTCAACTTCCTTTTGGAGGACAGAGTCTCTTCTCAATAGTAATTAAATTTCTCCTTCTTCCTGTACCCCTGCCAAACTGAGAAGCTTATTTCTGCCATTTAAAATAATATATTCTGAAATTTTAACAAAACAAAACAAAAAAGAGGCAAAGATTGTGGCTACATAGATTTGAATATATCAATTTCAGTGTATGCATATGACGTGTGTGTGTGTGTGTGTGTGTATGTATATATAAATATATGAGAAAATACAGCTTTCTAAGAATTATACATACTAAACCTCAACAAAAGCCAACCAAGTACCCATATAAGAATCTATTCACAAGTGGTATCTATACATACCCGTTCAAATGTCGAAAGCATTGTTAGATCCTCAGTTCATTGCATTATGCGTTTATCCTTTCAAGGTTTTAATATCAGTCTTTTAGCTGTCAAAAGGGTACAGAGAATCCATTTGTGCCGATGGTGCGTTAACTTCCAGGAAGCAGGTAGATAATTTACGAGGACATGCACATCAGTAAATATTAAAGAATGTTCCAATAAACGGTTGATCTGTATAATCCCCTCCTCCCAAAAAGAGGCAACTATTGGGCATTCCAAAAACATTTTTAAAATTATTTTTTTAATTGTGATTTTCAACAAAACAAAACCATACAAAATAATAGTAATGATATGCCATTTTCTCACACAAATTGAGATAAATCACTTAGGGTGCAATCCAGTAGGGTTGTTGCCCATAAGCCTCCAAACTCAGAGGATTATGGGCATTCTTTTTTTTTTTTTTTTTAAATATTTTTTATTCTTTTTTTTTTTAAAACAATACAAAGAAAATAACATACACACATAACTAATATTGTGCTCCCATCACCATGGGACCAAACAATCCAATAACTCTATAATTGTTCATTATTCCAAAAATACAATATATCTTGACAGGGTAAACTCCCTTTCCCCCTTTTAAACACATATTCCAAAAATAAACCCCAAATATCCTTAAAATTATTTTTCTTTAATTGACCCCTTTTGCATTTAATATTACAAGTCAACATATCATTCAAAGCCATATCCCATACTTCCTTATACCATTCAGTAATAGTGAAAACTTGCTGGATTTTCCATTTCCTTGCTATCATTAGTCTACCTGCCGTTAACAAATTTATGATTAATTCTTTAACATTTGTGAACCGATCACCTTTTCCGTTATTGTTAGCAAAGCTAGTTTAGGGCATACCTCTAAATCAACTCCAACAATTTCTGATATTTCCTCAAAAATCATTTTCCAAAAATCCATTACATTTTTACAACTCCACCACATATGAGCATATGTACCCAATTCCTGACATCCTCGCCAACACATTGGAGAACATTTATTATCTATTCTATTTAATCTCACTGGGGTCAAATACCATCTCCAAATCAGCTTATAAAAATTCTCTTTAATTCTTACAGACATATTTTTCAATATTCGCCTATCCCAAATCTTATTCCACTCATCCTTTGATATTTCCTCTTCAAACTCTGTATCCCAAACTATTTTAAGATTTTCTGCTTGCTCTTCTGATTTCTGCAACATTTTATATAACATCTTTGTAAGACCCCTAGCTGATGCATTTCCTTCTACAAGTTCTCTAGACATAACCACCTGCTCAAATGCAGTGAAATCCCTTTCATGCTCATGTCTTCTCTTCCATTTCTTACCCCATTGTACTAATTGAATTAAATTTAACCAAGAAATTCTTCCTGCCCCAACCCTATCAATTATTTGCTGTCTTGTCTCCATTTTTTCCAGCCAATCCATTAAAGTTATCACCTTTTTCTCTCTAAAAATTCGTTCTAAATGTCTAACATTCTCGGGAAAATCTTCCATAACCACCACTGGAGTAAGCGGGGATATACCTGGTAAAAATATTTCCTTATTTCTACCCCAAATTTCTAACATATTTTTTAAAAAGGGATTTTCTAATCTTTTTGTCATAATATGTCCTTGTTTTGTAAATAAGAATTTATCCACCCTATTACCCAATTCAAATGCTTCTATTTCCCACCACATAAAATCTTTTCTAACAATAATATCCATGATATATCTAAGTTGATTAGCTATATAATACCATTTTAAATTAGGGAGACCAAGTCCCCCTATTTTTTGAGCTTTATACCATCTATTCTTAGTAATCCTTGATTTTTCCCCCCATTACAATAGCTATTTAACATTACTTGCCACTCTTTAATTTCTTTCTCTGATATCTTATATGGTATCATTCTAAATAAAAATTAAACTTCGGTAAAATCTTCATTTTAATCAAAGCTATCCTACCAAACCACGATAATCCCAATTTTTTATAATCCTCTATTTGATTTTTAACTTCATCTTTTAGTTTTTTAAAATTACATTCCCCTATTTTATCCAAATCTTTTAATATATCAATACCTAAATATTTAATTATATTTTTTATCTTTATATCCACTCCCCTTTGTTTAAATCCCCTTTCCTCCAGTTTACTATAATTAAATGTCATTATCTCCGATTTATCCCAATTAACTTTTAACCCTGTTACTTCTCTAAATTCATCTAAATGTTTCTCTATCCAATCCCAATTTTCTATAGGCCGTTCTAATGTTAACAAGATATCATCTGCAAAAAGGTTTATCTTACATTTGGTCTCTATTCCTATCCCCAATAATTTCTTCTCCTGTCTTATCGAATTCGCTAACAATTCCATAACTAACACAAATAATACTGGGGAAAGGGGACAACCCTGTCTAGTTCCCCGGCCTAGGCTAATAGTTTCTGTTATTCCATCGTTTACAATTACCGACGTGACATTATGAGTATATAATTGGTTAGTAATACCTATAAATTTTTCTCCAAACCCCATAGTTTTTATTAACATCTTTAATGCAGGCCATTCCACACAATCAAAGGCTTTAAAAATATCCAATGCAAGAACCCCCGCTTTCAAATTATTTTTCTTTATTAAATAAATTATATTCAGAATCCTTCTTGTTAAATCTGCCATTTGTCTTCCTTGAATAAACCCACATTGATCTATCCCTATATACTTATTTAGAAAACTATTCATTCTTCTAACTAAAATTGCTGTCAATAGTTTAGCATCTTGATTAATTAATGATATTGGTCTATAAGAACCTGGTTCTGCTAAATCCTTCCTTGGTTTCGGGATTAAAATGGTCAAGGACTGTTTCCATGACGGGGGGATCTCTCCCCCCTGTAAAATATCATTAAACAACCGTTTTAACTTCGGAATTAACATTTTTTTAAAGACTTTATAATATTCCGCCCCCAGACCATCCAGTCCTGGCGTTTTCCCCTGTTTTAATTTATTTATAGCACTTTCTATTTCAATTTCTGTGAATGGTTGCTCCATTTTCTCTCTATCTTCATCCTGGATTTTTATTTTTAAATTTTTCTCGATATATCTTCTACTCTCAGCTTCCGACCATTTTCCTGCCTTATATAACTCTGTGTAATATTCATGAAAAATTTTCAATTTATCCTTTACTAGATTATATTCTTTACCCCTCTTATCCTTAATCATCCCCACTAAGCTTTTTTCTTTTTTTTTTTGTGCTAATCTAGCCAACATTTTAGAGTTTTATTACTATTCTCAAAATACTCCCTTTTTGTGTAAATCAAATTCCTTTGTACCCTGTCCAGTTCTTTATTCTCCAATTCTTTCCTTTTACCCTGTAATTCTGCAAAAATCTTTTTATCCCTCTTCTCTAAATACTTCTTTTCCAAATCCCTAATCTCCCCCTCTAGCTTTTGATAAAAAACTTATTGTTGTTTCCTCAAATTTATTGCCTCTCTCAATCCTATTCCTCTCATTACACTCTTCATTGTATCCCATATTATCGCTTCAGTACATTCTTCTGTTTGATTAAATTCCCAAATTTCCCTCAATTCCTTCTCTATTTTCTCTGTTAAATGTTTATAACGAAAAATATTACAATTCAATCTCCATCTTTTCGCTTCTCTATAATCCTTATGTATCTTCAAATCCATGTTAACCAAAGCATGATCTGTAACTTTTATCACTCCTATCTCTGTGCCCAGTACCCTTGAAAACAGTGTCCTGGACACAAAAATAAAATCTATCCTAGAATAATTCTTATTTGCTGATGAGTAAAATGTATATCTTTCCTCATTCCCCTTGACCCCTCTCCAAACATCTAGCAACCCTTCCTTACTAATTAACTTATTCAAGATCGTTAGATTATTTCTCTGATCTTCTCTCGTCGGATTGGATTTGTCTTTTCTTCTATCCAATACCATGTTAAAGTCCCCAGCCATAATAACCCTTTGATTTTGAAAATTACCCATTTCTTTAAACACATGTTGATAAAATTCTCCTTGATTTTGATTGGGAGCATAAACATTAACAATAACATATTCTTCCCCTCCCAAGGTCCCATACATTATAATATATCTACCTGTATCATCCTTTTTCACCTTTAGAACATTAAAACCACAATTCTTTGAAATTATAATTGCTACTCCTCGCGATTTAGATGATCCACATGCTATCTCATATATTCTAGACCACCTCAATTTCAATTCATTGACTCCTTTCCTTGCCTGGTGCGTTTCTTGCAAGAATATAATATCTGCCTTATCCTTTTTAAGAAGTGCTTCTATTCGCCTTCTCTTAGTAACTGACCCTAGCCCCTTAACATTTAAAGTTGAAATTCTTAACTTATAATCCATCTATTAACAACATTTTTTCTTTTTTGGTCCCCAAAAGTGAAAATAATACACAATAACATACCCCTTAACCCACCCCCACATTCATCTAAACTATCCCCCCCTGCTTAGCCAGGGCAACTTGCCCCACCCTAAACCTACCCACCTATCCCAGGGGGGGGGGGAAAGGACCCATCACCAGCCCGAACAGCAGCCCCTCATTCCCTCCCGGATAACTTCTTTATAAAACATTTTCTATTTCTTTTTTCTTCTCGTGTTGAAACGACCTCTTATACAATTCCTCCACTGGCTCCTTCTTCTTCCAGTTGACCCATCGATTCTGGACCCTCCGCATCATCATGAAGCCCCAACTCTCCCAGCAGGCCCATGCCTTGATCACATGATGAAATCTTGTATCTCTTACTGTTCCACACAAAAGTAAGAAAAACTGGGTAACCCCAATTGTATTGTAATCCCTTTCTGATCAAGACTGCTGTACACGGTTTAACACTTCGCCTCCACTTTATTGTTTGCTGACAAAGATCATTGTAGATTTGCAAAGTAGCCCCCTTGAAAGCTACTTGACCTTTCTTTCTAATCTCTTTCATGAAGACATCCTTCTTGTATAAATTTGCAAATTTCAGTACAACATCTCTGGATGTCATACCACGCCTTAATGCTCCCACTCTATGCACAATCTCAATGTCCATATCATCCCAAAAAATTGTTTCTCCAGAGACAGCTTCATTCATCCATTCCAAAATACTGCCTCTTAACTTATATCCAGTCTCCCCCATCTCCATGGGGAAGCCTCTGATCCGAATGTTGGAACGACGTTGCCTGTCTTGCATGTTAATCATCTGTATTTCCATCTCATTAAATTTCATTTCATACTTTTCAAAACTTTTTTCATCCTTCACCTGGAGTTTTTCCACCTTATCCACTCTAGCTTGCAGCTCTTTAACTTGAACCCCTAATTGATCTATGGAATTTCGCATTTGCTTCATATCCTCTTGATGCAGATTTTGAAATTTCTCAATTGCTTCTATTTGTTTCTGCTGGCCTGCTTCCATAGAGCTTTGAAACTGTGATAGAATTTTCTCCCAATCTGGTGCTGCCCCTTTAAGCTTGGCTGGAGATATTGACTTTGGCTTGGCACCAGCAGGGAATTTGCCAGCTGAATCCGCCATTTTTCCGCCCTTCCCCCTCGCTGTCTCGAAACTTTCACTACCTCATGGCTTCTTATCAGGACCCTGTTGCACAGTTTGATAAGAACATTCACTATCTTTAGTGTCAAGGATCCTAATTAGCCTTTTCAAACTGTTATCCGAGGGATGCGCCCGATCGCGTTTCCAAAGAGGGGGTAGGGACTTTTTCACCCGTCTGGAGCTCATAAACAATCCAGAGCGAAGCACATCAAAAGAAAGCTATTCTTGTTATTTCTTTATTAGCTCTATATCTGCATACTTTCCAGAAAGCAAACAGCAAAGGAATTTAAACTCACGCTTTGTCTCTCCTGTGTATTTGCAGATGTTTTCAAATCATTCCGGGAGCTCGGCAGAAAAGCTACTGCTCCATAGCCAGCGCAGGCTCCTCCCCCGGATTATGGGCATTCTATGCAGAGTGGGAGGAGCCTGGAGGTGAGGATCACCTCTGCCCTCCTCCCACCCTGCAAGGACACTAGATGGCCAATTGCAGCCGCCTGGCTCAGGCACTTTGCATGGGGAGGGAAGGAGGCTGGAGCACCGCCAGGATACACTCTATCATGGCGGCCTCAGTGCCCTCCCCTCCTTGCCCCCCAGAACTCCCCCCCCTTCTCTGAGGTTGGTCTTACACTTTCAGAGATGCAGCTGGCATGGTTCTTTCCATGCAGGCTGTGAGGCGGGGGTGGGGAGGGTGATCCGAGTGCAGACCCCCAGCTTTGAGGCCAGAGCGCTTTTCCAGCCTCAGAACTGGGGCTCCATAAAATCCTAAGGCCCTCTAGACACTCTCTGAGGGCCATGGGATCGCTCTCTTAAAATACATGCATATGAAAATGTGTGCCTATGACTCATGAGTATACATATGTATATGTAAATACAGCTATCAATCAAAACAGTTAAGCATCAGCTTCAAGAAAGACCAAATATTCATCCATTCATCCATTTGCAGGTGGTGTCTGAATACCACACGTTCAAATGTTCAAAGTGTTGTTGGGTCCTCAGTTCATTGTATCATAGGAGGTGAGTGTCTATCTTTCCAGAGTTGTAATATCAGCCTTTTAGCTGTCAAAAGGGTGTGGAAAATCCATTTGCGTTGACCTTGTGTTAACTTCCAAGCAACAGGTAAATAATTTAAGAGAACGTGTGTTTCAGCAAATATTAAACAGCATTCCAAATCAAAATTTATGCATATTATGACCTCCTCCTGAAAAGAGGCAAGTATTCTGTTATATGGGTATGGGAAGCATGAGTGGTATTACACCTCCAACAATTAGCCAACTTTATCAAACCCTAGATGTCTCAAGATAAACAATAAAAGATCAGCATAAAAAATAATTTTGAATTCTAAACGATCATACACAAAGCCATGAATACTGTGAAAGGAAAGCCGGGTAGTCTGCTTTGTATCTGAGAAGGCCTATGTAAATAGTAAGCTGATAGGAGCAATAGTTTCCTCAATAGAAGGAGTCATAAAAGACTCCTCTAGCCAGATGGCCCCTTACCTTATCTTAGGAAAACACCCTCGCTGATCTTCAAGGCCAATTGTTCCGGGAGAGAGAAGTGCAGGAAGGATTTACAGCTGGGGCCCCTTGAGTAGCCAGGAGAATTTACAGCTGAGGCCCATTAGGTGAGATCGTGAGCAGTGAGGTAATGGAGCATGGCCAGAGTGCTCCGGATTGGCTAGAAACGATCAGGCTATGGTCTGGGGGGGGGGATATAGGAACATCCATTCTGGGCCTCTGTGTCTTCTCTTCTGGCCCGGTGATACGAAAGGGCGGAGGGGGCTGCTGTTGAGGCAGGGCCCTGTGGAGATCGACCCCCCTGGCGGAGGAGACCAGCTTGGGTACTTGTAGGTACAGTAGTTTGTTGTTTTGTTAGCTCTGATTGTGTGTATCAAAGTAGCTCTGTATTTTACCTTGTTTTTCTCCCTTCTTTCCCTCTCCCCTACCTCCTATTATATCTGCTACCTTTTAATCCTAAATAAATTTCTTTAACCCTGGTTGGAGTGAGCAGTTTTCTCTAGTGATTCAGTGCCAAAATCCAGTACCTTGACCAGAGGGCAGAACCGTGGAACCCAGGGCAAGGGCAGTGTGGACTGGGCTAGTCCTTCACATGGTGGCAAGCGGTGGGACACGACACTGAATCATAGAGAAAAGGCGCTTGTGGGGAGTAGAGGAAGGGTAGTAGAGCTTTTGATACACACAAAACGGAGGTTTGTTGTTTTTAAGAGATTAGGGTGAGATGGATGCCCAGAGAATGTCTCCTGAGAGTTTGGAGGCCGTGGCTCGGATTGCGGGGGGCCAGCCTCAAGAGCAAGGACTAACGGAGCGTGAAATTTCTGCTTTCGAGTGGGAAGTGGAAGAGTCAGCTACGGAAGGTGTAGGAGTGTCTGACCAGAGGCGGGGAGAAGGAGCAGCCGTGCAGGATGATGGTGCTTCCGACAGTGGCAGTGACCAAGGGTCGGTGGACTGGCAAAAAGAGGCACGGGCTGCTTTCCATCGTCAACAGGAGTGGATGGATCTCCAGATCGAAATGGCTAAGTTGTTTGTGCCGGCGAGAGGCAGCAGAGGGGGAGGCGCTATCCCAGAAAGGCCAAAATCGCTCCCCGATCGGAAGTTGTTCCCTGTGTACCAGTCGGGGCAGGACGTTATGAGTTTTTTTGGCATTATTCGATACCACGTGTGAAGAGTTGGAGGTGAGAGATGATCAGAAAATGTCTATTCTTCGACCGCAAGTAAAGGGAGAGCTGGCTGATCTCCTGGGGCTTTGCCGCGGGCAGAAATTCAGGACTATCCCAAATGTAAAGAGACAGTACGTCAGCGTTTCGCTCTTTCAGCTGAGCACTGCCGGCGATGGTTCCGGCAGGAAAAACCGCTCCAGAAAGAGACTTTGGTGTCCTGGGTGGCTTTTTTAGAGCAAGCCTGGGATGCCTGGTTTGAAGCGACAGGGAGACGTACTGTGGCGGAGCTGAGAGAATTGATGATTTTGCTTTGGAGCAATTTTATGCCACCATCCCAGAGGAGCTGGCCACTATAGTCCATGACCGAGATCCCGCTACGGCTAGAGAAGCTGCCCTGTTAGGAGATCAGATGGGGCTATATCGTCAGAAGGGCGCTTGGCGCGTCTTTCTGCCCAGGCGGGTGGACAGTAGTCGCGGAGATGTTAAAGAGAAGGAAGGGGGCTCGCTGGTGAAGAATGGCGGAGGAGAGCGCTCGGAGGGATGAGTGTCCCGGCCTCGCTGGGGCTTCCACTCCTGCCAACAGTGGGTGTTTTTATTGTCGGGAACCCGGCCATCTTAAGAGACATTGCCCCAAACTTTTGAGCAAAGACCGAGAAAGGCTGCCGCAGGCCAGCAAGCTGGGCCGGGTCCTACCGCGTGCAGACAGCCCTGAAGTATGGGATGATGCTGAAGAACAACTTGCTACTCCATCGGTGAGGGAGGGAGGA
This sequence comes from Shinisaurus crocodilurus, assembly GCA_021292165.1. Lineage (NCBI taxonomy): Eukaryota > Metazoa > Chordata > Lepidosauria > Squamata > Shinisauridae > Shinisaurus > Shinisaurus crocodilurus. The sequence goes on from JAHFWL010001536.1 coordinate 26,246, forward strand.
AGATCGGCCAGCGACAGCGGCGTCCACCCTCCGGCATCCCAGAGAGCCAGCTGGCACGGCCAACATCCGTCTCAGGAGAGAGCGTGGCAGAGAGGGAAGAGCCAGACCCAGGGGATGGGCTGCGCACTCGCCCCTCGGGCACCAGAAACGGAGAAGCCTCAACTGCCTCAGTGCTGAGGATTGTGCCTCGGGAGCAGATCCGTTGGAGCCAGCTGAAGTTCTGTGAGTCTATTTTTATTAATCACACGCCTTATACAGGGTTTAGAGACTCGGGGGCTGAAATTTCTGCAGTACATCGCTCCCATGTAAGAGACTCTCAGCTCCTACAGGGAGAAACTTTTACTGTCCTGCCCTATAATTCCCCCGACATCGATGTCCCCTTAGCCCGTGTGTGGGTGAAGTACCAAGGCTGGGAAGGGAATTTAGACGTGCTGGTGCATGATCAAGAACATTGGGGGATAATCATAGGTAACGACTTGGGTTATAGAGCTGCCAGAATGGGGGCATAACGCGTAGTCATGCAAAGCATAAAGCCGAGGATGTTAAAATGCTGCAAGGGGCAGAAGAAAGGGGGGAAAGTTTCCCCCTCCTAGAAGCGGCGGAGCGTAACCCTTTGGAAGTGGAGGGAGGAGGTGTTTCCCATCCTGAAGAATTATCTGGGCTGGAAGGATTGGAGGAGGAGGGGGGGGAGTTGACTCTGGCTCCTCTCTGGGGGCTAATCCCCTTTTCCAAGCCGCCCAACAGGAAGATGTAACCCTGCAGTCATGCCGCGAGGAGGTGGATTCAGCCTCGCCCTTGGGACAACGGACCCATTCAGCTTGGTTCGTGTGGGACAAAGGGACCCTATATAGGGAATTTATTCCAAAATCTGCTGGCCGAGCGCGGAGGGAGAAGAAGCGGAGGCAGTTGGTAGTCCCTTTGAAATATCAGCCCTCCGTGTTACAATTGGCTCACGATGCGGTCTGGGGAGGACATCTCGGCATTAAACGGACGCTCTCCAGGATTTCGGAAGGCTTCTACTGGCCTCTAGTGGCCAAGGATGTAAAGGACTATTGTTGTTCCTGCCCAGTTTGCCAACGAGTGGGATATAACAGAGACCATCCTAGCGCTCCCCTTCAGTCTTTGCCGGTAGTGGGGGTTCCTTTTGAGAGGCTGGGACTGGATATAATGGGCCCCTTTAACCCACCCACGAAAAGTGGGAAGAAGTTTATCCTGACTGTGATTGATTTTGCTACTCATTACGCTGAAGCTTTTGCTTTGTCCTCCATGACTGCTACTAGTTTGGCTAAAGCCTTGCTTTCTCTTTTGCTCGCCTAGGAATGCCTCAGACCCTAGTCTCAGACTGTGGCTCTGGATTTGTTTCCAAGTTGCTCCAGAAGATGTGGGAACTTTCGGGGGTGGAGCATGTGACCTCAGTGCCTTACCATCATGAGACTAATGGGTTAATTGAACGCTTTAACCAGACCCTGGGGGAAAATGATTCGGGCGTACGCTAGCCAACACCCAGGGGACTGGGATCAAGCCTTACCGTACTTATTGTTTGCTAATAGAGATGCTCCCCAGGAAAATCTGGGGTTTCCCCTAACGAGCTGATGTTTGGGCGGAAGATAAGGGGGCCTTTGGCCCTTTTGAAAGCCGAATGGGAGGGGGAAGCGAGTACCGTGCCTCAGCCTGTAGCTATTTTTATGCAGCGGCTGCGGGCTACCTTGAGAGAAGTAAGAGCAGCTGCCCAACAACATCTACAAGAAGCCCAGCAGCAACAACAGACTTGGTACAATCAGACGGCTGTTCCACGGGGTTTTAGTGCTGGGAATCTGGTGCTAGTGTTAAAGCAGTTGAAAACGGATAAGTTGTCCTTGAAGTGGGAGGGACCAGGGATTGTGTTACAAAAAAATGGGGAGGTGAACTATTTGGTGGCTTTCCCGGAGGGAAAAAAAACCGCCACAGGTATATCATGTTAATTCCCTTAAGTTGTATGTAGAACGTAAACCTGCTATGCTGTGCTACCAGGGACCCCCAGAGGAAGAGTTGCCTGAAGGGGATATGTTAGATGATTGGAACAAAGAGGGGGGCTGGAGGAGTTAGAGTTGGCCCCCTCCCTGACGGGAGGAGGAGGCAGCAGGTTCAAATTTGGGGAGTTTTGGCGGACTTTCAGGCCATGTTTTCCAATCTGCCTGTGTAGAAACCTCCTTAGCCCAGCATTCCATTTAACGGGGATAGTCGCCCAGTTCAATCTTTGCCTTACGTGCAGTGGGGCAACATGCACAAGAAATTGCCCAAGACGTACAGGCTATGCTGGAATTGGGAGTTATATCTCATAGTTCTAGTCCATGGTCTTCCCCACGGTATCCTCCTGGACCGCCTGTAGGGGTTGGGTATTGGAGGCACTGCATTACAGTGGTTCTGGTCCTTCCTCTCTGGAAGGTACCAGAGGTTAGTTCTTGGGGAGGAGGTTTCAGACCCTCAGCTGCTCACTTGTGGGGTGCCGCAGGGTTCCATCCGCTCCCCGATGCTATTCAACATCTACCTAAACCTGCTGGGGGCTATCATCAGGAGGTTTGGGGTGCGGTGTCATCAATATGCGGATGACACGCAGCTCTACTTCTCTTCAAGTCCTCATCAAGGTTGGCCGTTGAGACCCTGTCCAAGTGCCTGGAGGCAGTGGGTGGCTGGATGGGAAGGAACATGTTGAAACTGAACCCTGACAAGACCGAGGTACTTCTGGTGGGAGACAAGGGGAGGTTAGGGGATGTTGACCTGGTGCTGAATGGGGTACATCTACCCCTGAAGGACCAGGTCCGTAGCTTGGGGATCATTCTAGACTCCCAGCTGTCCATGGAGGCTCAGATATCAGCTGTGAGCCGGGCAGTGCTGTATCAACTCCATCTGATACGGCAGCTGCGCCCCTACCTTCCTAATCATCTGCTCCGATCAGTGGTTCATGCTTTGGTCTCCTCTCGCCTAGACTACTGTAATGCACTCTATGTGGGGTTACCCTGGAAGACGGTTCGGAAGCTCCAGCTGGTACAGAATGCGGCGGCTCACCTTATTAAGGGCAGCCGCCAGCATGATCACATCACGCCAGTGCTTAAGGAGTTGCACTGGCTACCAGTTGCTTGCTGAGCCAAATTCAAGGTGTTGGTTTTGACCTTTAAAACCCTACACAGCTCCAGCCCAGTTTATCTCAAGAAGCACCTCCAGCAACATCAACTAGGCAGCTCAACAAGATCTGCCACAGACGGCCTTTCCTTATCCCATCAGCCAGAGCAGCCACGCTGGTGGGGACTAGGAAGAAGGCCTTCTCTGTGGCAGCCCCCACGTTATGGGACTCCCTCCCTAGTGACCTTCGCCATGCCTCCTCCGTGATGAGCTTCCGCCGTGCATTAAAAACATGGTATTTCAGGTGGGACTATGGGGTGGGTTAGGATTTTAAAAGAATTTTTTATACTGTTTTAATTATTATATTTTATTGTATTGTTTTAAAGACTACTAGCATTGAAAAATGATCCTTCAACGCCAACTTCAGTGGACCGGTCATGTTGTTCGAATGCCTGACTGCCGTCTCCCAAAGCAGTTACTTTACTCCCAACTCAAGGATGGAAAGCGGAATATCGGTGGTCAATATAAGAGGTTTAAAGATGTTCATAAGGCTAATCTAAAAAAATGCAATATAAACATCGAAAACTGGGAAGCTCTGGCCCATGAACGATCTAAATGGAGGTTGGCCTTTCACAAAGGTTCCATGGACTTTGAAGAAGCCCGAGTGCAAGGTGAAAGGGAGAAACGTGCTAAGCGAAAAGCACGTCAAATGAATCCTTTACAGGACCATCTTCTATCTGGTAACCTGTGTCCTCACTGTGGGAAGCTGTGTGGATCTAGAATTGGCCTCCACAGTCACTTACGGACCCATCGCCAGAGTCTACACAATCTTCTTTAGAATTTCCTCCTTTTATCCCGGAAGACAATCTTACTCGGTCACGAGTGATCGCCTGATGATGATGAATTGTACATCGCCCAGGGTGGCCGGATGGCTGGCCAAATGGGCGATTAATAAATATAATAAATGAATAAATGAATAATAAATGAATAAATGATAAATGAATAAATGAATAAATAAATAGTCTAATGTGGCCCTATCAGAAAGCAGGTCCAAAAAGCACCTGCAGGAAGATGGCTCCAAATGACAAAATACAACAAACCACAGCGTTCAGGACACACCAAATATGGAGTGTGGGACAAATTGATTTTAAAGATCCATTGAAAGCAAAATGAATGAACCCTCATTCACTTTACCTCTTTCTTTTTATCATGGAAAATACTTTAAAAATTAAAGAAGTGTGGGCAAGAAGTATGTGTGCCTTCATTCTTTATGTTTCATCTCTGTTCTACATTGAGAGGTTGCTTTCGACAGCATACATTGCCCAGACTCTGTTCGTTTTACAGAAAGATCACAGAGAAGGAGAGGAAAGGAAGTGAGAGACAGCAGCTGTGTTTATATGTAATTAGCTGTCCAGGTCACTCAGGGAAGGGTTATGGGATGGGGGTATACATCAGAGGACACATATCAGAATGGCATAAAACACTTTGGATAACACCAGCCATTTTTATTTTATCTTGACCTCTGAGCTGCTTTTTCTGTTTTCTGTGCTACATAAAGCTGAAATGTTAGGATCTGGATGTCTGGATTCATCAGGAGAAAATTTAATAAATCCATCTCTTATTATCTCATGTCATATTGTGCCTGAATTTGACTCCTATGATGGTTCTCAAGATTTTTCAAGGGTGCAAACATAGTGCATTAGAGAAAATCACATAAAATTACATTGGGCAGCAAGGAGGAATTGGTTGATCAGTTAAAAGGATGTAAGAAGAGCCCTGCTGGACCAGACCAATGGGTACATGAAGTCTTTTTCTAGGTGCCACTGCCTTTGGAAGTTGGGAGGGTGACTTCCAGGAAGAGGGCCTTCACTCTTCGGGTCATGCCCAGGCCATGTAACAGCCTCCTTAGAGAGAAACTTTCATGGCAGAAATGGAATTTGGGTGTTTATCAGAGGTTGGTCTATGTCAAAACATACCTGTTTCTGGTAGCGGGGAATCTGTCCTCGGTCTTCCCTCCTCCGGAATCTGTCGTGAAGGAGGCTGAGACTTTGATTTTCACGTTTTTGTGGGGCACGGCCCATTTTCCATTGGTGAAATCTGTAGCCTATAGGAGAGTAGATGAAGGGTTTTTTTTACTTACCAGCTATGGGGCCAAGATTCATTACAAATTTTCAGTGTTACAATTTTGGCAAGTGGCTACACGAGGAAAAAAGAGAGGCGAAAATTTCCTTTTGGCAGGTGAGTTTTGTGAAAGGCTGGAAAGGGAAACAATGGGGAATTCAATGGTGGGAAGAGAACAGCACTACATATAGGGTGACCAAAGCAATTAAATGTGCCAGCCCTGATTGTTTAGGAGAGGTTTATGGATGTGGTAACAAATGGAAAATCCAAGCAAAATGACTAAAAAAGGAAGACCAAAGTGTGAAAAGTTTGATAAAAAGTGTATACAGTACAAGCAAATTCTGGAAGTTAATTATTTTATCCCACAAATGCAAAAAAACTTAGGCAAACCATCCATGTCCAAGTACCTAAGAGAACTGCATTATCCGCTAGAGTATTTTAAAGACCCAAGGATCCCGTATAAGTTGTGGGATACCCGGTGGTGATTTTACTAGCAGGTTTATAAGGGGCAAGCAGCAAAACCTTGGCTCTCTCATGCTGACCAGGCTTGTGTTCATTTGAGGTGTCAAGAACAGGCTATCCGAACAGGGGTCCCTCCAACAGAGACCATCGAAAAATTTGCCCAACTGCCGTAGAAACCTGGAATAAGGTCACCAAAATGTTAGAATGGCCGGAATTGGCTCACCGAAGCTGGGAAACTATAGCATCAGGGTGTGAACCTGAGGGGGGAATTAATGGTCCAAGGAAAAAAAATCATGAGAAAAAGAAAGCGTAGACAAATAAACCGTAAAGCATTTGTGAGGGTAAGGGACTTCTGGGTCATCCCATGGTCAACTGTACATTTAGTAAACCTTTTTAAAAAGCTAGCTTTGGTTTTCCAAAGAAACAAAAAATTATTAAAAGTATCTAACGTAGAGGGCTCTGTTACATATGTGCAAATAGAATCAAAGCAATCAGCCAGTATGAGAAAGAAAGAAAGACTGACTTGGATAAGGTGGAAGAAATTCTGGCCATGGATGGAGGAATCTGAAAGACCTCAAATGTAGATTTATTAGGAATTATGTGAATGTATTAGTTTAAGTTTGTGTAGATCTATAGCTTTAGTTAGAAAATATTAAAATTTTGGTGGTGAATTTGTAACGGGTTTTGACGGCGGGTTGTAAATAATATTGGTTTTGGTAGTATGATTTATATAATAGAAAATCTATTCCTAAAAATAAAAAAAATCTATTCCTAACCCTATGACAGATGGAAATCCCCATGCATTCAGCCAACACACACAAAGGCATCACTGAGGGTGTTCTTGTTGCCCACTCGCTTAGTCTGCCCAACCTAGGCCTCTTCATGGCCGCAGGACATGCACAGGGACCCAGCTTTTCCTATCCCTAAGTCCCGAGCCTTTTCCCTAACCCTAATACGAATGGAAATCCCCATGCATTCAGCCAACATGCACAAGGCATCA
>JAHFWL010001537.1:0-33901 GCA_021292165.1 Shinisaurus crocodilurus
CATCCAGTCAGGATACAGCTCTATGTAGAACTGCAGTAATTTGCAGAGTCACATTAATGGGAACATTCCAAATCCTCATTGAGACCCTTTGGTTTTAATCTAATTTTATAATCCACTGTATTTCCTTCTTAATAGTTGTTTTTCATTATTAGTGTTAATTTTTTCCAGAGCCCAAAATGTAAGATCTGTAAGGGAATGCCGCTGTTCTATAAAATGTTGAATTAGTGGTGCACCTTGTTTGTTGTTTTTTATATTGCTGAGGTGCTCTCCTATACGTTTTTTTAAAGGTCTGATAGTTTTTCCTAGATAAATTTTTGGGCATTTACACTGGATGGCATAAATAACAAAGGAACTGTTGCAGGAGTTGAAGTTTTTTAGAAAATACTTTTGTTGATCCGAAGGATTTACAAATCTGTAGTTTTGCGGTATATTTACAATAGCAGCAATGTCCACAGGGGTGGTGTCCTATTGGCCTGTGAGAATCAAACAGAACATTGGATGGGCTTCCATAATTTTCTTTAAATTCACTCCTTATTAGTAAATCTCTAAAATTCTTGTTCTTTTAAAGGAGACCATTGGTTGGTTTTGGCAACCAGAAATATCTTGTACCATGTGCCAATGTCTCCTAATACTGCTTTGTAAGTGATCATATATTTTTTTTATCATAAGTCAAAATGCAGTTGATTCGTGTTTGCACTTCAACATTCTTTTTTAGAAGTTCTGCCTGTGTTTTTGTTTCAGCCTTTTTTAAACCCTCTGTAATCATCATCATCATCATCATCATCAATCATCATCATCAGGCAATCACTCTTGGCCCAGTAAGATTGTCTTCCAGGATAAAAATTTACAAAAAGGAAATTTTAAAAGGAGGAAATTCTAAAGAAAAATTGTGTAGACTCTAGCGATGGGTCCGTAAGTGACTGTGGAGGCCAATTCTAGATCCACACAGCTTCCCACAGTGAGGACACAGGTTACCAGATGGAAGATGGCCCTGTAAAGGGAGAAATGTGCTAAGCGAAAAGCACGTCAAACGAACCCTTTACAGGACCATCTTCCATCTGGTAACCTGTGTCCTCACTGTGGGAAGCTGTGTGGATCTAGAATTGGCCTCCACAGTCACTTACTAGAGTCTACACAATTTTTCTTTAGAATTTCCTCCTTTCAAAATTTCCTTTTTGTAAATTTTTTACCCTGGAAGACAATCTTACTCGGTCACGCGAGTGATTTCCTGATGATGATGACTGAGTATAAGAGAACAGTTACCTGCCCCAAAGAGCTTACAATCTAAAATGTAATATGTATTCTTGTTGCCCACTCTCGCTTAGTCTGCCCAGCCTGTGTATGTCCTGGGGCCACGAATTAGCCTAGGCTGGGCAGACTAAGTGATGGGCAACAAGAATACCCTCAGTGATGCCTTTGTGCGTGCTGCCTGAATGTATGTATTGGGATTTCCATCCATATTAGGGTTTGGGAATAGCCTCAGTTAGGGTTAGGGATAGGAAAAGCTGGATCCCTGTGCATATCCTCGTGCCACGAAGTAGCCTAGGCTTGGCAGACTAAGCGAGTGGGCAACAAGAACACCCTCAGTGATGCCTTTGTGCATGTTGGCTGAATGCATGGGATTTCCATCCGTATTAGGTTAGGAAAAGGCTCAGGTTATGGTTAGGGTTAGGAAAACATGCATCCCTGTGCATGTCCTGGGGCCACAAAGTAGCCTAGGCTGGGCAGACTAAGCGACTGGGCAACATGAACTCACTCAGTGATGCCTTTGTGCATGTTGGCTGAATGCATGGGGATTTCCATTCGTATTAGGGTTAGGGAAAAGGCTCGGGACTTAGGGATAGGAAAAGCTGGGTCCCTGTGCATGTCCTGCGGCCATGAAGAGGCCTAGGTTGGGCAGACTAAGCGAGTGGGCAACAAGAACACCCTCAGTGATGCCTTTGTGTGTGTTGGCTGAATGCATGGGGATTTCCATCTGTCATAGGGTTAGGAATAGATTTTTTTTTATTTTTAGGAATAGATTTTCTATTATAAATAAATCATACTACCAAAACCAATATTATTTACAACCCGCCGTCAAAACCCGTTACAAATTCACCACCAAAATTTTAATATTTTCTAACTAAAGTATAGATCTACACAACTTAAACTAATACATTCACATAATTCCTAATAAATCTACATTTGAGGTCTTTCAGATTCCTCCATCCATGGCCAGAATTTCTTCCACCTTATCCAAGTCAGTCTTTCTTTCTTTCTCATACTGGCTGATTGCTTTGATTCTATTTTGCACATATGTAACAGAGCCCTCTACGTTAGATACTTCTTTTAAAATTTTTTGTTTCTTTGGAAAACCAAAGCTAGCTTTTTAAAAAGGTTTACTAAATGTACAGTTGACCATGGGATGACCCAGAAGTCCCTTACCCTCACAATGCTTTACGGTTTATTTGTCTACTCTTTCTTTTTCTCATGATTTTTTTTCCTTGGACCATTAATTCCCCCCTCAGGTTCACACCCTGATGCTATAGTTTCCCAGCTTCGGTGAGCCAATTCCGGCCATTCTAACATTTTGGTGACCTTATTCCAGGTTTCTACGGCAGTTGGGCAAATTTTTCGATGGTCTCTGTTGGAGGGACCCCTGTTTGGATAGCCTGTTCTTGACACCTCAAATGAACACAAGCCTGGTCAGCATGGAGAGCCAAGGTTTTGCTTCCCTTATAACCTGCTAGTAAAATCCACCGGGTATCCCACAACTTATACGGGATCCTTGGGTCTTTAAAATACTCTAGCGGATAATGCAGTTCTCTTAGGTACTTGGACATGGATGGTTTGCCTAAGTTTTTTTGCATTTGTGGGATAAAATAATTAACTTCCAGAATTTGCTTGTACTGTATACACTTTTTTCAAACTTTTCACACTTTGGTCTTCCTTTTTTAGTCATTTTGCTTGGATTTTCCATTTGTTACCACATCCATAAACCTCTCCTAAAATCAGGGCTGGCACATTTAATTGCTTTGGTCACCCTATATGTAGTGCTGTTCCTTCCCACCATTGAATTCCCCATTGTTTCCCTTTCCAGCCTTTCACAAAACTCACCTGCCAAAAGGAAATTTTCGCCTCTCTTTTTTCCTCGTGTAGCCACTTGCCAAAATTGTAACACTGAAAATTTGTAATGAATCTTGGCCCCATAGCTGTAAGTAAAAAAAACCCTTCATCTACTCTCCTATAGGCTACAGATTTCACCAATGGAAAATGGGCCGTGCCCCACAAAAACGTGAAAATCAAAGTCTCAGCCTCCTTCACGACGATTCCGGAGGAGGGAAGACCGAGGACAGATTCCCCGCTACCAGAAACAGGTATGTTTTGACATAGACCAACCTCTGATAAACACCAAATTCCATTTCTGCCATGAAAGTTTCTCTCTAAGGAGGCTGTTACATGGCCTGGGCATGACCCGAAGAGTGAAGGCCCTCTTCCTGGAAGTCACCCTCCCAACTTCCAAAGGCAGTGGCACCTAGAAAAAGACTTCATGTACCCATTGGTCTGGTCCAGCAGGGCTCTTCTTACATCCTTTTAACTGATCAACCAATTCCTCCTTGCTGCCCAATGTAATTTTACGTGATTTTCTCTAATGCACTATGTTTGCACCCTTGAAAAATCTTGAGAACCATCATAGGAGTCAAATTCAGGCACAATATGACATGAGATAATAAGAGATGGATTTATTAAATTTTCTCCTGATGAATCCAGACATCCAGATCCTAACATTTCAGCTTTATGTAGCACAGAAAACAGAAAAAGCAGCTCAGAGGTCAAGATAAATAAAAATGGTTGGTGTTATCCAAAGTGTTTTATGCCATTCTGATATGTGTCCTCTGATGTATACCCCCATCCCATAACCCTTCCCTGAGTGACCTGGACAGCTAATTACATATAAACACAGCTGCTGTCTCTCACTTCCTTTCCTCTCCTTCTCTGTGATCTTTCTGTAAAATGAACAGAGTCTGGGCAATGTATCCTGTCGAAAGCAACCTCTCAATGTAGAACAGAGTGAAACATAAAGAATGAAGGCACACATACTTCTTGCCCACACTTCTTTAATTTTTAAAGTATTTTCATAAAAAGAAAGAGGTAAAGTGAATGAGGGTTCATTCATTTTGCTTTCAATGCATCTTTAAAATCGATTTGTCCCACACTCCATATTTGGTGTGTCCTGAACGCTGTGGTTTGTTGTATTTTGTCATTTGGAGCCATCTTCTTGCAGGTGCTTTTTGGACCTGCTTTCTGATAGGGCCACATTAGACTATTCATTTATTCATTATTCATTTATTATTTATTAATCGCCCATTTGGCCAGCCATCCGGCCACCCTGGGCGATGTACAATTCATCATCATCAGGCGATCACTCGTGACCGAGTAAGATTGTCTTCCGGGATAAAAGGAGGAAATTCTAAAGAAGATTGTGTAGACTCTGGCGATGGGTCCGTAAGTGACTGTGGAGGCCAATTCTAGATCCACACAGCTTCCTTCCCACAGTGAGGACACAGGTTACCAGATAGAAGATGTTCCTGTAAAGGATTCATTTGACGTGCGTTTCGCTTAGCACGTTTCTCCCTATCACCTTGCACTCGGGCTTCTTCAAAGTCCATGGAACCTTTGTGAAAGGCCAACCTCCATTTAGATCGTTCATGGCCCAGAGCTTCCCAGTTTTCGATGTTTATATTGCATTTTTTTAGATTAGCCTTATGAACATCTTTAAACCTCTTATATTGACCACCGATATTCCGCTTTCTTCCTTGAGTTGGGAGTAAAGTAACTGCTTTGGGAGACGGCAGTCAGGCATTCGAACAACATGACCGGTCCACTGAAGTTGGCGTTGAAGGATCATTTTTTCAATGCTAGTAGTCTTTAAAACAATACAATAAAATATAATAATTAAAACAGTATAAAAAATTCTTTTAAAATCCTAACCCACCCCATAGTCCCACCTGAAATACCATGTTTTTAATGCACGGCGGAAGCTCATCACGGAGGAGGCATGGCGAAGGTCACTAGGGAGGGAGTTCCATAACGTGGGGGCTGCCACAGAGAAGGCCTTCTTCCTAGTCCCCACCAGGTGGCTGCTCTGGCTGATGGGATAAGGAGAAGGCCGTCTGTGGCAGATCTTGTTGAGCTGCCTAGTTGATGTTGCTGGAGGTGCTTCTTGAGATAAACTGGGCTGGAGCTGTGTAGGGTTTTAAAGGTCAAAACCAACACCTTGAATTTGGCTCAGCAAGCAACTGGTAGCCAGCGCAACTCCTTAAGCACTGGCGTGATGTGATCATGCTGGCGGCTGCCCTTAATAAGGTGAGCCGCCGCATTCTGTACCAGCTGGAGCTTCCGAACCGTCTTCCAGGGTAACCCCACGTAGAGTGCATTACAGTAGTCTAGGCGAGAGGAGACCAAGGCATGAACCACTGATCGGAGCAGATGATTAGGAAGGTAGGGGCGCAGCTGCCGTATCAGATGGAGTTGATACAGCACTGCCCGCTCACAGCTGATATCTGAGCCTCCATGGACAGCTGGGAGTCTAGAATGATCCCCAAGCTACGGACCTGGTCCTTCAGGGGTAGATGTACCCCATTCAGCACCAGGTCAACATCCCCTAACCCCCTTGTCTCCCACCAGAAGTACCTCGGTCTTGTCAGGGTTCAGTTTCAACATGTTCCTTCCCATCCAGCCACCCACTGCCTCCAGGCACTTGGACAGGGTCTCAACAGCCAACCTCGGTGAGGACTTGAAAGAGAAGTAGAGCTGCGTGTCATCCGCATATTGATGACACCGCACCCCAAACCTCCTGATGATAGCCCCCAGCAGTTTAGGTAGATGCTGAATAGCATCGGGGAGAGGATGGAACCCTGCGGCACCCCACAAGTGAGCAGCTGAGGGTCTGAAACCTCCTCCCCAAGAACTAACCTCTGGTACCTTCCAGAGAGGAAGGACCAGAACCACTGTAATGCAGTGCCTCCAATACCCAACCCCTCCAGGCGGTCCAGGAGGATACCGTGGTCCACGATATCAAAAGCCGCTGAGAGATCAAGGAGGACTAGGAAGGAGCATTTGCCCTCCTCAAATCATCCACCAAGGTGACAAAGGCCATTTCCGTCCCATGTCCAGGCCTGAAGCCCGACTGGCATGGATCTAAGTAATCGGCTGGCTTCATCCAAGTGTGCCTTCACTGAGCCCCACCACTCGCTCAATCGCCTTGCCAAGAAATGGCAAATGGAGACTGGGCGAAAGTAGTTCAGGTCTGGGGATCCAAGGAGGGCTTCTTTAAAAGTGGTCTTACTTCGGCCTCCTTAAGGGCTGATGGGATCACTCCCTCATGAGGGAGGCATTCACCACCACCCTGATCCCTCACCCATCTCTCCTGCAGCTCATAACGAGCCAGGACGGGCAAGGATCAAGCAAGCAGGTGGTTGGCTTCACAGATGAAAGCACCTTGTCCACTTCATCAGAAGGAAGAGGCTGGAACGATCCCACAAGACCAGTCTACCACTGGCCTCCTCCCGCTCACTTCCTGTATCCATGACACGTGAAATCCCACTCCTAGTTCGATCGATTTTATCTGCAAAGTGCTTCGCTAAAGCCTCACAGGAGGCTTTGGATTGTTCCATCAGATCCGGAGCAACTGGACCGACCAGGCTCCGAGCCACTTGGAACAGCCTCCTGGGGCAACACTCCGCAGACGTGATGGAGGCAGGCAGCATAGAAATTCTTTTTTGCTGCCTCCACCGCCACCTGGTAGGCTGAAGATGCAGCTAACCTGTGTTCGATCGTCTTCGGAGCGGGATCTACGCCATCGGCGCTCTAGCCTTCTCACCTCGGATAGTGTTGATGACGTCCCACTATCTGTTTGCCAGGCCAATCCACTGGGCAGGGGATTCTGCCCCTCTAACCCCAGCCTGGAAGGCTCTGCACATTGCAGGATGTTGTGGGAAGCATTAGATATATGAAACTTCATACAAATGCCCATGAAAAAGGGCAGGTTTCTACATCAGTTTTGCAGATGAATTTTGATGCAGACATATTCCGTCCCAACTGCCCTAATTCAATTCTTTTACATCTTCCCCCACCCACCCCTAAATAGCAGGAGAAGATATTTCATAAACAAATATGACTTGGGAGAATTTCCTTCAGGTAATTCATTAGAAATTTATCTTCGTTAATGGATAAATTTTGGCTTTTTTTTTAATTGGTGGGCATTCTGTATTAAACCCCAAGACCTAAAGTTATGCCCAATGGTCTTTTTCAGATTTTGTTTTATACTTGAGAGAGTTAGCAGACAGGGATGCCCACTTTCTCCATTGATATTTGATTTATGTTTGGAATCCCTGGCATGTGCCATTAGACAGAATAGTAGTATTTGTGAAGGACTAGCCCAGTCCACACTGCCCTTGCCCTGGGTTCCACGGTTCTGCCCTCTGGTCAAGGTACTGGATTTGGCACTGAATCACTAGAGAAAACTGCTCACTCCAACCAGGGTTAAAAGAAATTTATTTAGGATTAAAAGGTAGCAGATATAATAGGAGGTAGGGGAGAGGAAAGAAAGGAGAAAAACAAGGTAAATAAAACAGAGCTACTTTGATACACACATCAGAGCTAACAAAACAACAAACTACTGTACCTACAAGTACCCAAGCTGGTCTCCTCCGCCAGGGGGTCGATCTCCACAGGGCCCTGCCTCAACAGCAGCCCCCTCCGCCCTTTCGCATCACCGGGCCAGAAGAGAAGACACAGAGGCCCAGAATGGATGTTCCTATATCCCCCCCCAGACCATAGCCTGATGTTTCTAGCCAATCCGGAGCACTCTGGCCATGCTCCATTACCTCACTGCTCACGATCTCACCTAATGGGCCTCAGCTGTAAATTCTCCCGGCTACTCAAGGGGCCCCAGCTGTAAATCCTTCCTGCACTTCTCTCTCCCGGAACAATTGGCCTTGAAGGTCAGCGAGGGTGTTTTCCTAAGATAAGGTAAGGGGCCATCTGGCTAGAGGAGTCTTTTATGACTCCTTCTATTGAGGAAACTATTGCTCCTATCAGCCTTCTCAGATACAAAGCAGACTACCCGGCTTTCCTTTCACATCCCCCCCTTTGAGGAAGATGAAATCTGGGGTCCTAAGCCCCCACATTTCATCTACTATCGCTCTGAAGGAAAGCCGGGACAGTCCATCCGCCAGCACATTCTCCTTCCCTTTAATATGGACCAAAAATCAAAGTCCTGTAGGGCCAGACTCCACCGTAAAAGTTTCTGATTGGAACCCTTCACCTTATCCAACCAGCACAGAGGGGAGTGATCGGTTTGTAGTTGGAATTTTCGACCCCACAAGTAGGGCCGGAGTTTAGTCACCGCCCATACTACCGCCAAGCATTCTTTTTCTACCGTGGCCAGACTCCGCTCCCGGGGAAGGAGTTTCTTACTTAGGTATGCAATAGGGCACAAGCCCTGCCCCTCCCGTTCCTGCAACAGTACAGCCCCCATCCCAGCCTCAGAGGCATCGGTTTGCACCACGAAGGGAGCCTCAAAGTCCGGGGCTTGTAAAATGGGCGCCGCCATGAGGCACGCTTTTAGTCCATCAAAAGCCAGCTGACACGCATCTGACCACTGCACTCGCGAAGGTTGCTGCTTCTTACACAGATCAGTCAAAGGGGCTGCCAACTGACTGAAGTGAGGGACAAACTTTCTATAGTACCTGGCCAATCCCAAAAATGACTGTACTTGTTTTTTGGTTACCGGGCGAGGCCAGTCTCTAACCGCCTCCACCTTAGCCTCTAAAGGCTTGATGGTACCCCCCCACACACGATGGCCTAGGTATACTACCTCCCAGACCCACTTGGCATTTCTTGGCCTTCACGGTAAGCCCTGCATCAGAGATGTGCTGAAATACTTGCCGAACATGCTCCAAGTGCTGCTCCCAGGTGGAACTAAAAATTGCTATGTCATCCAGGTAGGCGCAGGCAAACTCTCCCAACCCATTTAACAGCCCATTCACCAGCCTTTGGAAGGCTCCGGGAGCATTGCGCAGCCCAAATGGGAGGGTATTAAACTGAAACAACCCCAAATGGGTAACAAAAGCAGATTTAAGGGCGGCATCGGGATCCAGAGGTACCTGCCAATACCCTTTGGTCAAGTCAATGGTGGTAATGTACTTAGCCTGCCCCAACCGCTCCAGGAGGACATCCATATGGGGTATGGGGTATGGGTCAGGAAGAGTCACCTTGTTAATTTTCCTATAATCTACGCAAAACCTGACCCCCCCCCCATCCTTTTTGGTCACCAAAACAATAGGGGAAGACC
The DNA here is from genome assembly GCA_021292165.1 of Shinisaurus crocodilurus. Taxonomy (NCBI): domain Eukaryota; kingdom Metazoa; phylum Chordata; class Lepidosauria; order Squamata; family Shinisauridae; genus Shinisaurus; species Shinisaurus crocodilurus. Next base: position 9,338 of record JAHFWL010001537.1, read on the forward strand.
ATGGACTAGAACTAGGAGATATAACTCCCAATTCCAGCATAGCCTGTACTTCTTGGGCAATTTCTTGTGCATGTTGCCCCACTGCACGATAAGGCAAAGATTGAACTGGGCGACTATCCCCCGTTAGAATGGAATGCTGGGCTAAGGAGGTTCTACCAGGCAGATTGGAAAACATGGCCTGAAAGTCTCCAAAACTCCCCAAATTTGAACCTGCTGCTCTCCGTCAGGGAGGGGGCCAACTCTAACTCCTCCAGCCCCCCCTTGTTTCCAATCATCTAACATATCCCCTTCAGGCAACTCTTCCTCTGGGGGTCCCTGGTAGCACAGCATAGCAGGTTTACGTTCTACATACAACTTAAGGGAATTAACATGATATACCTGTGGCGGTTTTTTCCCTCCGGGAAAGCCACCAAATAGTTCACCTCCCCATTTTTTGTAACACAATCCCTGGTCCCTCCCACTTCAAGGACAACTTATCCGTTTTCAACTGCTTTAACACTAGCACCAGATTCCCAGCACTAAAACCCGTGGAACAGCCGTCTGATTGTACCAAGTCTGTTGTTGCTGCTGGGCTTCTTGTAGATGTTGTTGGGCAGCTGCTCTTACTTCTCTCAAGGTAGCCCGCAGCCGCTGCATAAAAATAGCTACAGGCTGAGGCACGGTACTCGCTTCCCCCTCCCATTCGGCTTTCAAAAGGGCCAAAGGCCCCCTTATCTTCCGCCCAAACATCAGCTCGTTAGGGGAAACCCCAGATTTTCCTGGGGAGCATCTCTATTAGCAAACAATAAGTACGGTAAGGCTTGATCCCAGTCCCCTGGGTGTTGGCTAGCGTACGCCCGAATCATTTCCCAGGGTCTGGTTAAAGCGTTCAATTAACCCATTAGTCTCATGATGGTAAGGCACTGAGGTCACATGCTCCACCCCCGAAAGTTCCCACATCTTCTGGAGCAACTTGGAAACAAATCCAGAGCCACAGTCTGAGACTAGGGTCTGAGGCATTCCTAGGCGAGCAAAAAGAGAAAGCAAGGTTTTAGCCAAACTAGTAGCAGTCATGGAGGACAAAGCAAAAGCTTCAGCGTAATGAGTAGCAAAATCAATCACAGTCAGGATAAACTTCTTCCCACTTTTCGTGGGTGGGTTAAAGGGGCCCATTATATCCAGTCCCAGCCTCTCAAAAGGAACCCCCACCACCGGCAAAGACTGAAGGGGAGCGCTAGGATGGTCTCTGTTATATCCCACTCGTTGGCAAACTGGGCAGGAACAACAATAGTCCTTTACATCCTTGGCCACTAGAGGCCAGTAGAAGCCTTCCGAAATCCTGGAGAGCGTCCGTTTAATGCCGAGATGTCCTCCCCAGACCGCATCGTGAGCCAATTGTAACACGGAGGGCTGATATTTCAAAGGGACTACCAACTGCCTCCGCTTCTTCTCCCTCCGCGCTCGCCGGCAGATTTTGGAATAAATTCCCTATATAGGGTCCCTTTGTCCCACACGAACCAAGCTGAATGGGTCCGTTGTCCCAAGGGCGAGGCTGAATCCACCTCCTCGCAGCATGACTGCAGGGTTACATCTTCCTGTTGGGCGGCTTGGAAAAGGGGATTAGCCCCCAGAGAGGAGCCAGAGTCAACTCCCCCCTCCTCCTCCTCCATCCTTCCAGCCCAGATAATTCTTCAGGACGGGAAACACCTCCTCCCTCCACTTCCAAAGGGTTAAGCTCCGCCGCTTCTAGGAGGGGGAAACTTTCCCCCCTTTCTTCTGCCCCTTGCAGCATTTTAACATCCTCGGCTTTATGCTTTGCCTGACTACGCGTTATGCCCCCCATTCTGGCAGCTCTATAACCCAAGTCGTTACCTATGATTATCCCCCAATGTTCTTGATCATGCACCAGCACGTCTAAATTCCCTTCCCAGCCTTGGTACTTCACCCACACACGGGCTAAGGGGACATCGATGTCGGGGGAATTATAGGGCAGGACAGTAAAACTTTCTCCCTGTAGGATTTGAGAGTCTCTTACATGGGAGCGATGTACTGCAGAAATTTCAGCCCCCGAGTCTCTAAACCCTGTATAAGGCGTGTGATTAATAAAAATAGACTCACAGAACTTCAGCTGGCTCCAACGGATCTGCTCCCGAGGCACAATCCTCAGCACTGAAGCAGTTGAGGCTTCTCCGTTTCTGGCGCCCGAGGGGCGAGTGCGCAGCCCGTCCCCAGGGCCGGATTAAGCTAGGGGCTGTTGGAGCGCCAGCTCCAGGCCCCCTACACAAAGTAGGCCCACAGGGATGCGCCTGTCCCCAGCTTCTCTCCTCCACATTCACCGTTTCCTTTCGTGGCCGCTCGTCCCGCTTGTTGCACGCCTTTTCCTATCCAGGATCCCCCCCCTTTACCCCTCCTCGAAGCTCCGCTTCCAAACCTCTTGGATGGCGTGTGTCCTAGTCCTCCTCCCAAACCTTTGTTTGGTTTCCTGAGCGATCATCAGCCCCGCACCCCGATCTCCCAGCGCCGCTTGCCTGGCTCCCTTCTCCCCGGCTCACCCGGACGCGGGTCTCCAAGCAGCCGGCTTCTTCACCAATCCGTCGGCGCACATCTCCCGCCTGAGCCGCCCCCTTCCTGGAGGGTGGGAGGCTGGGAAGAACTGAGAGGGCGTCCAGCGAAAGAAGGAAGTCCTTTCCTGTTTACCCAGGGGAGGGGGGAGAAGGAAACTTGGGGACGTCGCAGCCGGAGAAACCAGGGCCTAAATAATGTCAGAAACCAGAAGGAAACCCCCCCCCGCTCGGCTAACTTCCCCGACCCGGTGCCCTTCGGACTACAGTTCCCATAATCCTTACAGCCCAACACGTCAGGGCTACAAGGCACCACCGCCAGATCAGTTTGGTTGGGGGAAGGCCAGACGGTTCCCGCCGCGACGGGTGCCTTTCAGGCAAAAATTCAACAGGTAAAGTTTTACCCTAATGAGTGGGGTTTGACTCTTTGCACCCTGGTCCTCCCTTTTAGGGACAAGGTTGCGATGCTGCATCAAATGCATTGTTTGGGGTCATATATCTTGGGATGCAGTCCTATTCCCCCCAATTTATTTAAGAACATAAGATCAGATCATCTAGTCCAGCATCCTTTTCAAACAGTGGCCAACCAGCTGCCCACGGGAGACCCACAAGCAGGACAGGAGTGCAACAGCATCCTCCTGCCCATGTTCCCCAGCAGCTGGTGTACATATCCATACTGCCTCTGCTACTGGGGGAACCACATAGCCAGCCAGGACTAGTAGCCACTGATGGCCTTCTCCATGAATTTGTCCATGAATTTACTTGTCTGAAGTAGTTTTATGCTGCTCCTCAGACAAAAAGGGTTTCAGAGCAGCTTACATATGATCAATCAAATAAGACCTATTAATTTAATTGGTGTGATTGTGCAACTCTATCCCCCCCCCCTTTCTTTTTTTTTAAGAAAAAGAAAGCCCACAGTTTAGTGGTAATGGAAATACTCAAGAGACTGAGACTACTTCGTGGGATTGCCAATGTCTGTCTTTTGGAAGGGCTCTTGTGACTTCTAACAGTTTCACAACATGCAGAAATCCATGTTGTGAGAGCCAGTGCAGCGTAATGGATAGAGAGATCTGGGTTCTAGTTCCCACTTGGCCATGAAACTCACTTGGGTGACTTGGGGCCGGTCACCGACTCTCAGTCTAATTTTCAAAATGTACCAATCTTCCACTGCAAATCAAGACATTCATGGGAGTCAAAAAACACAAATGTACAAGTTTATGATTGCACAATCTCTAGTCGGTGCATTTCCAAATACATTTGTGACCCTCCGCATGTATTTGTGTTTAATGGTCAGCAACTGCAGTGGTGAGCATTCATTTTCAGCATTAAAACGTGTGAAAAATGAACTAAGGTCTTCCATGGGTCAGGAGCGTTTAAATGCGCTCTCTCTGTTGTGCATTGAAAGTGGTTTGCTGAACGAGCTTAATCTTGATTCTACAATTGAGGAATTTGCAAGTAAAAAAGGAAGAAAAGTTAATGTGTAGTTTTATTTTCATCTACCAGCTTGATTCATTTAGTTTAAATGCAGGTTAGAGTTCAGTGAATAACCTGTTTGTGTGTTTAAAACTAGTGGTTGCTATTTATTTCAAGAGTTACTCTCTGCACCATAATCATAACGCAGGCTGTATTGATTATGATGCTTTAATAATAATATAATAATACTTTAAGGAACAAATTTTTATGAGCCAAACATCATGTTTATATGATTTATTTATTTAAAAATGGTTGTTGTGAATGTTCTATTTATAACGGTTTTATTGAGTTAACAAGCTTATTGTTTACAAAAAAAGAAATATTTTCAATATGTTTCTGTTTTGGCACTTTAATGGTAATTAAAATATTTAATTTGTTTTAATATAAAATTGCATCTTCATTTTATTTATTTCCATAAAAAGGCCCACCAAAATCCTCAGCACCAGGCCCATAATGCTCTTAATCCGGCCCTGCCCGTCCCCTGGGTCTGGCTCTTCCCTCTCTGCCACGCTCTCTCCTGAGACGGATGTTGGCCGTGGCCAGCTGGCTCTCTGGGATGCCGGAGGGTGGACGCCGCTGTCGCTGGCCGATCTTCCTCCCTCCCTCACCGATGGGGTAGCGAGTTGTTCTTCAGCATCATCCCATACTTCAGGGCTGTCTGCACGCGGTAGGACCCGGCCCAGCTCGCTGGCCTGCGGCAGCCTTTCTCGATCTTTGCTCAAAAGTTTGGGGCAATGTCTCTTAAGATGGCCGGGTTCCCGACAATAAAAACACCCACTGTTGGCAGGAGTGGAAGCCCCGCGAGGCCGGGACACCCATCCCTCCGAGCGCTCTCCTCCGCCATTGATTCTTCACCAGCGAGCCCCCTTCCTTCTCTTTAACATCTCCGCGACTACTGTCCACCTGCCTGGGCAGAAAGACAGCGCCACCCTTCTGACGATATAGCCCCATCTGATCTCCTAACAGGGCAGCTTCTCTAGCCGTAGCGGGATCTCGGTCATGGACTATAGTGGCCAGCTCCTCTGGGATGGTGGCATAACATTGCTCCAAAGCAAAATCATAAATTCTCTCAGCTCCGCCACAGTACGTCTCCCTGTCGCTTCAAACCAGGCATCCCAGGCTTGCTCTAAAAAAGCCACCCAGGACACCAAAGTCTCTTTCTGGAGCGGTTTTTCCTGCCGGAACCATCGCCGGCAGTGCTCAGCTGAAAGAGCGAAAGCTGACGTACTGTCTCTTTACATTTGGGATAGTCCTGAATTTCTGCCCGCGGCAAAGCCCCAGGAGATCAGCCAGCTCTCCCTTTACTTGTGTTCGAAGAATAGACATTTTCTGATCATCTCTCACCTCCAACTCTTCACACGTGGTATCGAATAATGCAAAAAACTCATAACGTCCTGCCCCGGCTGGTACACAGGGAACAACTTCCGATCGGGGAGCGATTTTGGCCTTTCCGGGATAGCGCCTCCCCCTCTGCCGCCTCTCGCCGGCACAAACAACTTAGCCATTTTAATCTGGAGATCCATCCACTCCTGTTGACGACGGAAAGCAGCCCGTGCCTCTTTTTGTCAGTCCACCGACCCTTGGTCACTGCCACTGTCGGAAGCACCATCATCCTGCACGGCTGCTCCTTCTCCCCGCCTCTGGTCAGACACTCCTACACCTTCCGTAGCTGACTCTTCCACTTCCCACTCGAAAGCAGAAATTTCACGCTCCGTTAGTCCTTGCTCTTGAGGCTGGCCCCCCGCAATCCGAGCCACGGCCTCCAAACTCTCAGGAGACTTCTCTGGGCATCCATCTCACCCTAATCTCTTAAAAACAACAAACCTCCGTTTGTGTGTATCAAAAGCTCTACTACCCTTCCTCTACTCCCCACAAGCGCCTTTTCTCTATGATTCAGTGTTGTGTCCCACCGCTTGCCACCATGTGAAGGACTAGCCCAGCCCACACTGCCCTTGCCCTGGGTTCCACGGTTCTGCCCTCTGGTCAAGGTACTGGATTTTGGCACTGAATCACTAGAGAAAACTGCTCACCCAACCAGGGTTAAAAGAAATTTATTTAGGATTAAAAGGTAGCAGATATAATAGGAGGTAGGGGAGAGGGAAAGAGGGAGAAAAACAAGGTAAAATACAGAACTACTTTGATACACACAATCAGAGCTAACAAAACAACAAACTACTGTACCTACAAGTACCCAAGCTGGTCTCCTCCGCCAGGGGGATCGATCTCCACAGGGCCCTGCCTCAACAGCAGCCCCCTCCGCCCTTTCGCATCACCGGGCCAGAAGAGAAGACACAGAGGCCCAGAATGGATGTTCCTATATCCCCCCCAGACCATAGCCTGATCGTTTCTAGCCAATCCGGAGCACTCTGGCCATGCTCCATTACCTCACTGCTCACGATCTCACCTAATGGGCCTCAGCTGTAAATTCTCCTGGCTACTCAAGGGCCCCCAGCTGTAAATCCTTCCTGCACTTCTCTCTCCCGGAACAATTGGCCTTGAAGATCAGCGAGGGTGTTTTCCTAAGATAAGGTAAGGGGCCATCTGGCTAGAGGAGTCTTTTATGACTCCTTCTATTGAGGAAACTATTGCTCCTATCAGCTTACTATTTACATAGGCCTTCTCAGATACAAAGCAGACTACCCGGCTTTCCTTTCACAGTATTCATGGCTTTGTGTATGATCGTTTAGAATTCAAAATTATTTTTATGCTGTTATTTTATTGTTTATCTTCAGACATCTAGGGTTTGATAAAGTTGGCTAATTGTTGGCGGTGTAATACCACTCATGCTTCATACCCATATAACAGAATACTTGCCTCTTTTCAGGAGGAGGTCATAATATGCATAAATTTTGATTTGGAATGCTGTTTAATATTTGCTGAAACACACATTCTCTTAAATTATTTACCTGTTGCTTGGAAGTTAACACAAGGTCAACGCAAATGGATTTTCCACACCCTTTTGACAGCTAAAAGACTGATATTACAACTCTGGAAAGATAGACACCTCCTATGATACAATGAACTGAGGACCCAACAACACTTTGAACATTTGAACGTGTGGTATTCAGACACCACCTGCAAATGGATGAATGGATGAATATTTGGTCTTTCTTGAAGCTGATGCTTAACTGTTTTTATTGATAGCTGTATTTACATATACATATGTATACTCATGAGTCATAGGCACACATTTTCATATGCATGTATTTTAAGAGAGCGATCCCATGGCCCTCAGAGAGTGTCTAGAGGGCCTTGGGATTTTATGGAGTCCCAGTTCTGAGGCGGAAAAGCGCTCTGGCCTAAAGCTGGGGGTCTGCACTCGGATCACCCTCCCCACCCCCACCTCACAGCCTGCATGGATAGAACCATGCCAGCTGCATCTCTGAAAGTGTAAGACCAACCTCAGAGAAGGGGGGGGAGTTCTGGGGGGCAAGGAGGGGAGGACTGAGGCCGCCATGATAGAGTGTATCCTGGCGGTGCTCCAGCCTCCTTCCCTCCCCATGCAAAGTGCCTGAGCCAGGCGGCTGCAATTGGCCATCTAGTGTCCTTGCAGGGTGGGAGGAGGGCAGAGGTGATCCTCACCTCCAGGCTCCTCCCACTCTGCATAGAATGCCCATAATCCTCTGAGTTTGGAGGCTTATGGGCAACCCTACTGGATTGCACCCTAAGTGATTTATCTCAATTTGTGTGAGAAAATGGCATATCAACTATTATTTTCGTATGGTTTTGTTTTGTTGAAAATCACAATGAAAAAAATAATTTTAAAAAGTTTTTGGAATGCCCAATAGTTGCCTCTTTTTGGGAGGAGGGGATTATACAGATCAACCGTTTATTGGAACATTCTTTAATATTTACTGATGTGCATGTCCTCGTAAATTATCTACCTGCTTCCTGGAAGTTAACGCACCATCGGCACAAATGGATTCTCTGCGCCCTTTTGACAGCTAAAAGACTGATATTAAAACCTTGAAAGGATAAACGCATAATGCAATGAACTGAGGATCTAACAATGCTTTCAACATTTGAACGGGTATGTACAGATACCACTTGTGAATAGATTCTTATATGGGTACTTGGTTGGCTTTTGTTGAAGTTTATTATGTATAATTCTTAGAAAGCTGTATTTTCTCATTATTTATATATACATACACACACACACACACACACGTCATATGCATACACTGAAATTGATATATTCAAATCTATGTAGCCACAATCTTTGCCTCTTTTTTGTTTTGTTTTGTTAAAATTTCAGAATATTATTTTAAATGGCAGAAATAAGCTTCTCAGTTTGGCAGGGGTACAGGAAGAAGGAGAAATTTAATTACTATTGAGAAGAGAGTCTGTCCTTTAAAAGGAAGTTGAGCATCTCTCCTGAGTCTATGCAAAACAGAAAGTCAAGCTGTCCTTGCACCAGTGCTATCTTGTTGTTGTTGTGTTGTTGTTGTTGTTGTTATTTTCCTGTCCTGACTATTAAGGTAGCATAATATTTTCTCCCACAAAAGGAACATTCAATCAAATGACTGATGAGCATTTAAAAGATCTATTAGAAGAACTTTGCAGTGCAATCTTATAGATGTCTACTCAAACATAATCCCACTGGGTTCAATGGGACTTACTCCATAGATGAGTATGGGATTGCAGTGTTAATTAGGAAGGGCTACCTTGCAAATCAGCAAGGGTGCAATCCTGTGCCGCTGAGTGTGAACCCCCAAACTCAGAGGCTCACACTCATCCTCCTGTTCTGCATTTCTGCTAGAAGGCCAATTTTCGGCTGCCTGGCGATGGCTATTTTCAGCCCAGCAACAGCATTTCGGAAGGGGAGGGGAGGAGGCTGGAGCGGCTTCTGGATACCTCTTCTCCTGGCTGATCCCATCTCTTCCCTCCCAACCCACTCCCTGCCCCCTTTTATCCCTCTCTGAGGTCACATTCTGACCTCGGAGAGCAAGGATGGTTCTTCCCATGCCGGCTGTGAGGATGCGGGGGGGGGGGGAGCTCCAATTCCCAGCTCCAAGGCTGAAGCAGTGTCTGCAGCCTTGGAGCTGGGAAACCGAACTATCCTGCGGCCCCTCAGACAAGTCTAGGGCCCGTAGGATCATTCCGCAAGTCATCTTTGTCAGAATCTGAGCACATGTCGCTGTATATCTTGTGCCCTACATCAGTTTAAGAGGTAACCGTCAGGAGATGTGAAAGTATTAGCTACTTTATTATCCAATGCTGCTGTCCATTTAACAGGTTTATGCGATATCTGTACTGATGCAGGGAACTGATTTGGTGATTTGGTGCTCTTTTAGATATGGTGATAGAGAGAAACGGGCTAGTGCTCACTATTGCGTTATTGACCAACACAGAAATTGGATATGAATGTGATTGTGGTTGTCCTCGATCTAGGGACTCAGCAGGGGTTGGTGGAGATGGCATCTCCCAGCACTATGTAATAGATGGTGGAAGTGGAAAAGTGAGGAAACTTTCACTCACTTGGATCCCCACATGTTAAGCCAAAAAAGATTTGATGATAAACTTTCGGCTCAGTCTCTTAATACCTAGTGCACTGGTGCATTTAACTGTTTACAACCATTAATGAAGTGTGTGTAGAACCAGTGATCTCTGGCCAGAGATATGAGTGCTCTTAAGGCCCAACCAAAAAGTTCAGTAGCAAACAGAGGTCTGGGAACTTGGGCGGGCTGTTTTTTCTTTGTGTCAGTGATGGGGTGGGGCAGTTTGCAGGGGAGAAGCCACAGCTGAGGGGTCCTTAACATGTCCCTACCTGTCCCTTTCCCCCTGCAGTCCACCAGCTATTTATTCACAGATGCATTTTGGCTGCATTAGAAGGGGGAAAGTATCTGGGTGAAGCAGTTGCATGGGGAAAGAGGCAAGCACACACAGTGCCCTTCCCCACAAACCAACCCTCCTTTGGTACTTTGAAGTGGAGAAGCATATGCTTGGATTGTCTCTTTGATTTGTGGAAGGCAGGCATGAGAGTGTAAGCCCTTAAGAACAGCCCCACTGGATCAGGCCAAAGGCCATCCATCCAGCCCAGCATTCCGTTCCCACAGGGGGTCACATGACCCAGTGGGAAGCCCACAAGCAAGCCGTGGATGCAATACCACCCTCCCACTTGTGTTCTCCAGCAGCTGATATTGAGAGCATACTGCCTCAGATCCTGGAAGTAACATGTGAAGAAATCCAGCCTTATTGTGAAAGGAGGTTAACTGGGAAAAGGCCTGTTCCCTTTTTGAGCCCCTTGTCTTCTTGAGATGGTCACAGCAAGCTGAGGTGATTTACCACCTCCTCATCAGATTGGTGCTCTAGGGGGCAGTTCCGTGCTCAAGGCCATCTAACTAAATTGGCCTCAATAATTCTCAGCTGGGAAGAATGTGGGAAGATGCCCTCAGGCTGAGATGGTAAATTAAATGGTGGGGCCAGAGTTGATTGGCTAAAATAGATCTGCCCAGTTACCAAAGGAGGGGGGTTTAAAAGACTGCCCCAGAGAAATCTTCTTTGACTCCCGTCCCGGTGATGTGAACTGTCCCTGGGGTGTAGGCCATAGCAATCAGCCTGGGTTTCTGCCCTAAGAGAGACCTCCCCTGGCTTGGGTAAGAAACTGATTAGCTCAAGTTAGCTTTTGTTGCTTTTTTTCTTGGCTGTGATATACCGAAGGAGTCTGTATTGGGTATTTTGTTCTTGTTTTGTCCTCTTTCCCTTTCCCCGTTCCTTTTCCTTTTCCTATTCTTTTTAATAAACATATATCTACCACAATTGAGTGTGGTTTCTTCCAGTTCGACTCAGTGTTACTTTCAGTGCCTCAGAGCAAGTGACTGGCTACCTAACCGTGTTTCGGGATGGAGAAGCTGCTATAGAGTGCTGCGGCTTGTGCCCTCAGTCCAGTCTTCTCTAACGGATCCGTGAGGCCCGCGGTCCCCTTCCTCGAGCTGTAGTGGATGACTAAGGGGTGGTGGCAGCCTACTGGTCAGGTTTGACTGGTCTGTCCTACAGTATGAGAGGGCTGCTGCTCTCACTCCTTCACATAATATATAGCTATCCTGACCAGGAGCCCTTGATAGCCTTCACAATGTAATGAGAGATAATTGCCAAGAAAATGAATAGATTTCATATCGACTCCAACCCCCTGCTCAATGCAGGAAACTCGAGCAGGGGTCTCCCATCCAAGTAATAACCAGGCCTGACCCTGCTTTGCTTTCCACGCTCAGACAAGCTGAGCCAGCATGAGACACAGCAGAGACTCCCATAATCAGCAATATCAAACCATGTACATATGTGTGGCAGTGGGTACACATATGATGATATGAGAATTGGAATTTTGCAACCAGGTCCCTATTTTGCCTCTGACCTGTTGATAGCAGTGGTGGGCAGCCCACCAGGGACCCGCCCTGCGTCCGGCCCTCCCATTTCCCTGACATGCCCCCAGAATGGGGGGTGAAGCACAACCTACTTATCTTTCCTCCTACTTGCTTGAGCTCAGAAAGGGTTTGGATTTCATGCTTCCTCTGCCCTGGATTCTCCCTCCACTACTTTCAGTGGAATTGTCTGCCCCGTGCATTTTGTATCACCTACGTTTCTTTGTTAAACCAATTAAACCATTTGCCTTTCGATATCAAATGCAGAGACTGAAAAACAGGCAGGGACTAAAAAACAAGGAAGTTGTGCCATATTGTAACATGAAAATGCTTGGAAATTTGGCAGATTCCAGATGTCTATGTTCAGGTCTCAGTGACAGATCTAACTGCAACTCCTAGTCTGGAGCAGGAACTCTGCAATGGATGTGATTTGTACAGTGCATAACACACAAAGAACATATAGATAATTGAGATGAAGTAGTTGTCTAGTCAATGCTTAAGTTTTTTCTTCCACATGCCAGGAAGACAACACATAACTGCATCGTGTTGGAACATGTGGTGGTCAGGGTATTCTTCCGCTTTGTTTATAACATTGCGCTATGTGTCCACTGAAGGGCAGCGACTGAAGGAATCTGAAATTGAAAGTTGAAACAGACTTTAAAGTTGGAGCAATTCTTGCTGTGGAGCCAAGAGTCAGGCCTAAGACAGTGAGTCATGACTAGCCAACATGAGTTCACTTAATCTAGAACAAAACCAAGAACTGGGGAGGTTCGGAGGTGAATATGGCATTCTAAGCTCACCTCTCCTTGCTGTCAACCTTTTCAGAACCCCATAAGTTTGTTTCTGAGCTAGGCTCAGGCAAACATTGTGAAATCTCCTCCTTGGAAGGAGGAACTGCTGGGGAAAAGCAGTAGGCGGGGAGGGTTAATCATGTTATCCTCCCCCACACACACACACACACACACACACACACACCTCTCTGCTCCAGATCAGATCGTCCTGGAAAGCTGCTTTCCTTAGAAAGAGCTGCAGCTATTGGGATTTTGTTACCCGTGTTTGTTTGCATGTAAACATACTTAGAATTAGGTTGTAAACCAGCCTTCTCCACCTGGTGCCCTATAGACATTTGGGACTTCAGTTCCCAGCAGACCCAGCTAGCACGGCCAATGGTCAAGGATGCTGCGAGTTGCAGTCCAAAACGTCTGGAGGGCCCCAGGTTGGGGAAGACTGCTCTCAGTAATGAATCAATCCTGTACATCGCAGACTATTAGAGGAGTAAAAACGTGTTTTTGCAGTCATGGCAAAACACCTTACAATTCCAGTGTTCTCTCCTCCAGAGCAAATCTAGCATAAAATAGGGCTGCAGAACTAGTTTTGGGGAGGGGCCATATGACATCAGGTGGGCATGGCTACGCCCCTGACATCAGTGGGTGTGGCCACACTCAGCTGCCCTCATTTCTCTCTGTCCCAACCATCATGAGGAGCGTCTACCCAGTGCTAGGGCCAGTGACCCGGCTTTGCTGTGCATGGGCTCCAATGGAAGTGCCATGGGGACTAGGTTGGCCTGGCTCTGTCTTTGCCTCTAGTGGGGGGGGGGGACAGAGGCAAAGCAGAAGCTGATGGAGGAGCGAAGGGGACTGAAGTGGCTTCACCCACCCCACCTCCTTCCCCATTGGGGGAAGGAGGCAGGGCAGGCAAAGCTGGGTCAGGACTTGACCCAGGCCAAGGGGAGCAGCAGCTCTCCCCAGCACAGGAAAGTCCCCACCCCACCCGTATCCCTGTTGTGACCACTGATCTTAGCGCCTAAGCCCCGCCCACTGGAAGAACTCCCAGAAGCTCCATGGGTCAGACCGGTGTGCCAGGCAGGCCAGATTCAGCCCAAGAGCCAGAGGTTGCGCACCCCTGATGTAAAGGCTGACTTGAATTTCCAGCCATGATCTTCGACTGGATATTACTGACACTCCCAAACCCTTAAGTATATATTGGAGGAAATAAAGGGATTGTTACCTCAAATTGTTAGGATATTTGGACTGAGGAAGGGAGGCATCACTCTGTCATCCCTCCCACCCAGGCCCTAATGGTGATCATGCCATGCCCTGATTTGTAAGTGTCATTGATTTTCAGATCCAGATATGAATGAAGAGAGAGAAGGGATATGTAGACGAAGTCAACCATACTTACCAAGTTACTGATAGTTTATTGCATTGACCTGAATTAAAAAGAAAATTTTAGGTTATCATTATTTAGTCATAGTAGTCCAGCCCAGCCCCACTGGGGCTGCTTTCCTTTCTTAATACGTGAATGGAGCACTTACATCAGGGATCAGCAACACGGTACCCGCTTAGCATACCTCTGCCCACCAAGCCCCCGTGATGCAATCAACAGACCACTCAGCACACCCGCCTTCTAACCTGAGCATCTCCCCCCTTCCATTTTGGCAGGGCGTCTGGGAGAGGGAATAATGGCAGGAACATTTCCTGCAAAGGGGAGCTGGGGCTGCAGAGAGAGTGGGGGCGGGGTGGCAGAAACATTCCTCGCAAAGGGGAGACAGGGTGGAAAGGGGAGACAGGGTGGCGAGGCGAGTGGCTGGAAGTGGGCAGCTGAGAGCAAGCGGTGGGAATACTTGCTGCAAGAGAAGGTTGAGGCCAGAGGAGACCAGAAGTGAGAACACCGGTTGGATAGTGTCCTGCTATGGCTGAATCAAACTCAGGATTAGAACAAATTATGGAGCAATCCAAAAGGCAAGGCAACAAAACCAGCAAATGGTCAAGCACAAAGTTTCAGTCCGGAATAGGATCATGCTAAGACAGGAGTGGTTGAAATGCAAGCAATGATCAATGCATAGTTAAGCAGTCAGATACAATAGGCAGTCCAGAAGCAGAGTCAAGCAGGTGTCAAAGGGTGAGTAGGACATTGGGTCAATCATAAGGCAAGGTCCAGAAAAGAAGGTAGAAGGCAATGGAGCAGAAAGAACAATGTTGTTCCAGCACTGGCTATGTTAAAACTGGGGGCTTATATAGGCAGACCTTCCTGAGCCCCACCCAGGGCTCAGCTGCAGTGTGTTACAGGCCCTCTGGGAAAAAAGTCCTACTCAGGAGGAGGCCCTTGCTCCCGAGGAGTCCTCCTTTGTAATCGAGCACTTCTTCTCAAAGGAGCCCTATTGGCTCCCTCTTCAGGCGACGACAGTCTCAGGGGCTAGGGAGTCACTCAGCCTCCACCTCAGAGGCAGAACTATCCTACCTCTGTGGGGATGGATCAGGGGTGATCTCTTCTGAGGTCTCAGGTCCCCAGGTCTCCTGCCATGGGTGGCCTTGGCACTGCTTGTTTCTGGGAGCTCTAGCTCCTTCTCAGAGGAGCATTCCACCAGGGGGCGTGACAGGTAGGAGAGATGGAGGAGTGGAGAGTGGCGTGAGTGGCGGTAGCAGAAGCCCTTGCTGCAAGAGGAGACTGTGGCCGAGAGAGAACGGAAGCGGGAAGGCTGGCTGAAAAAGGGGGCTGGGGTGGTGGAGAGCTGGGGTGATGGAGAGCAGTGATGGTGGCAGGGAGGGACATGTGCTGAAAATGGGAGAGGGGAAGAAGTGAAGTGAAGGGAATAAGAGTCCAAACTGCACAAGCACAGAATGGATCAAATACACTTAAAAATAGCCTGAGTGAGTGTGTGAGTTGTATCTTGCCTGCCTGCTTGAAGCGCTCCCTGCCCAAGGAAATCCAGTGCCTGCCTGTGTGAATGCGAAGAAGAAGAAGAAGAAGAAGAAGAAGAGGAGGAGGGGAGGAGGAGGAGGAGGGGAGGAGGAGGAGGAGGGGAGGGGAGGAGGAGGAGGAGGAGTATTGAGCACTTTTGCATGCAGAACGTCCCACATTTCAATGACCTTTCCAATTTCTTTCCTCTGTTCCAGGGGAGAGCTGGTGATTGAGTCAGCTCTTTGTGTTTATGGGTGAGTTCAATCATAAAATGACTGAGCACATGCTTTGCATGCAAAAGGTCCCAAGTTTCCACAGTCCCCATATGTTAACTTTTACATGAGTTTATTTCATATTCTTAATGCCGGCGGACTGCAAGAAAGAAGACAACACATGCTTACATGTCAGACAGCCTCCATATCCAAATCTGGCAGATGCCACTCCTGCTAAATTGAAGGCAGGTTGGGATAGACAAAGTCAGAGGGAGAGCAAGGCAAAGCAATCTCAGGAAGAGACGAGCCATGCTGCTGGGATCCAGGGCCCGCCAAAGACATTTTGCTGACTGAGACAAAGGACAAGATGGTGATCCAGGTCATTCTACGTATGGAAGATAACTACTGGACAGAGATGAATTTTAATGGTCAGCAGGCTAGCTTTGGGGGTGAAAGAACTTAGAAGAAGGAGAAGGAGAAGAGACATGAAGGCAAAGCTCTACCTCTACCCCCACTGGTATAATACTCACTAGTTGTATGAGGCCAGCGAATGGGTTAGGCTCCTGAAATGGAAGAAAATCAAAACATGATCTGCCAGTATACCTCTGTGTGGCAGACTGACCACAGTGATCCAGACACTTGCTCAGATAGGTGCAACAAGAACTTAGCGGTGCTGGTGGTGCCCCTTGTTAGAGGCAGCTCCAGAAAGAAGAAGGCATGATGACACATGACATAGAAGGGCTCCATCAGCACAGGGTGAGACCTGGCAGACATGATTGCCAGAGGACTGCCTAGTCGATCGCCCCACCCTCCTTTGAAAGGAATATATATTTATTTCTTTGTCAACTTGTTTGTCACCTTGTGTTCAAATTTGAGCATGATGTATTTCTGGCTCTAGAAATCCAATAATAAATAAATAATCTACTGGGATGAGGTGCATCATATTTAATGCTGTTGAATGCATGTTTTTGGTCTGCACCTCTTATTGCAAGCGGGAGGTATTTAAAGATATGAGAAAAGAAAACCAAAACAAATGTGTCCGGTTCAGTTTTAGGCTTCTCCAGTTTCTTAAAGCCATAATGTAGTCCTATGCCTTATAGGGATGGAATGATGGGTCAGTCTCTGCTCCATATCAGTCTTCAATGCAGTCATTTGTAAATACATCCCACCACTTTTCTGCATCAATCTGCAGGATGATGATGATGATGATGATGATGATGATTGATGATATATTATTATATATACTATCACTACTACTACTACTACTACCACCACCATCACCATTAGTATTAGTATTAGTATTACAGTACTAATATTATTAATATTGATAATAATGATAATAATAACAATTAATAGTACTATGCGTAGAATCGCATGATGATGATGATGATGATGATGATGATGATGATGATGATGATGGTATTACTACCACTACCACCACCACCACTACTACTACTACTACTATCATTGGTATTAGTATTAGTATTACAGTACTGTATTAAATTGATAATAATGATGACAATAATAACAATATTAATAGTAACATGCATAAAATCACATTATTTCTTAATGGTTTTTTTTTTTTTTTTACAAAATACATATTTTTAACTGCATTTTGCACTAAAATATACAGTTTCACATGCATTTCTTGAGCCAAGTATTATATCTCAGCATTCAGAGATGTGCAAAAAACAAGAGACTTACAGGTTTTTATATTTTTACCTGCATTTTGAACTAAAATATACAGTTTTGAATGCATTTTTTAAAGCCAAGAAATATATCTCAGCATTCAGGGATGTGCAAAAAACAAGGGACTACTGGTTTCTGACCCCTGTATTACACAAGGAAGTGCAAATCGATGAACATAAAGGATCAAGCAAAATCTTTCAGTGTCCCTAAGAAAGTCTCTTCTCCAAAATCCCATACTAAAGCCATGAAAATACAGATAGCTTTGGTCCACACTGATAAGTCATAAAAGCAAAGCTCTCCCTCTGCCCTCACTACTCGTATACTCACCAATTGTCGTAGTAGTCAGGGGAGTGGTAGTAGGTGTAGGAGGAGCTGAAATGCAAGAAAATCAAAACATTACCTGGCAGTATGCCTGCTCTGCGGCAGACTGACCACAGTGATGCAGATCCTTGCTCAGATTGGTGCAACAAGAACTTAGTGGTGCTGGTGGTGCCCCTTTCTTCGGAATCAGCTCCAGAAAGAAGGAAGAAACCACACATGACAAAGAAGGGCTCTAATCAGCACAGGGTGAGACCTGGCAGACATGATTGCCAGAGGACTGGCTTGTCGATTGCCCCACCCTCCTTTGAAAGAAATATATATTTATTTCTTTGTCAACTTGTTTTGTCACCTTGTGTTCAAATTTGAGCATGATGTATTTCTGGCTCTAGAAATCCAATAATAAATAAATACTACAGGGATGAGGTGCATCATATTTAATGCTGCCGAATGCATGTTTTTGGTCTGCACCTCTTATTGCAAGTGTGGAAAGGTATTTAAAGATATTTTTAAAAGAAAACCAAAACAAAGTGTGTCCGGTTCAGTTTTTAGGCTTCTCTGGTTTCTTAAAGCCATGATGTAGTCCTATGCCTTATAGGGATGGAATGATGGGTCAGTCTCTGCTCCATATCAGTCTTCAATGCAGTCGTTTGTAAATACATCCCCCCATTTCTGCATCAATCAGCAGAATGATGATGATGATGATGATGATGATGATGATTATATATCACTACTACTACTACTACCACCACCTCCACCATTAGTATTAGTATTAGTATTATAGTACTAATATATTAATATTGATAATAATGATAATAAAATAATTAATAGTAATATGCGTAAATCGCATTATTTCTTAATGGTTTTTTTTTTTACAAAATACATGTTTTTAACTGCATTTTGCACTAAAATATATAGTTTCACATGCATTTCTTGAGCCAAATATATCTCAGCATTTAGAGATGTGCAAAAAACAAGAGACTTACAGGTTTTTTATTTTTACCTGCATTTTGAACTAAAATATACAGTTTTGAATGCATTTTTTAAAGCCAAGAAATATATCTCAGCATTCAGGGATGTGCAATAAACGAGGGACTACTGGTTTCTGACCCATGTATTACACAAGAAAGTGCAAATCGATGAACATAAAAGGATCAAGCAAAATCTTTCAGTGTCCCTAAGAAAGTCTTCTCCAAAATCCCATACCAAAGCCATGAAAATAGAGATAGGTTTGCTCCACACTGATAAGTCATAAAAGCAAGCTCTCCCTCTGCGCTCACTACTTGTTATACTCACCAGTTGTTGTAGTATCTGGGGAGTGGTAGTAGGTGTAGGAGGAGCTGAAAAGGAATAAAATCAAAACATTACCTGCAGTATACCTGCGTGTGGCAGACTGACCACAGTGATCCAGACACTTGCTCAGATTGGTGCAACAAGAACTTAGCGGTGCCCCCTTGTCCAGAAGCAGCGCCAGAAAGAAGAAGGACGACACATGGCATAGAAGTGCTCCAATCAGCACAGGGTGAGACCTCGCAGAAATGATTGCCAGAGGACTGGCTTGTCGATCGCCCCACCCTTCTTTCAACGAAATATATTGATTTTTTGTCAACTTGTTTTGTCACCTTGCATTCTTATTTGAGAATGATGTACAGTAATATCTTGGATTGCAAGCATAATTCGTTCCGGAACCGTGCTTGTAATCCAAAACACTCTTATATAAAGGTGAGTCTCTGGGGGCGTGAGCGGGGCCAATTTCGGCCTGCTACTACGCCCGCTTGAGGGGAGCGGTTACATCCCTGCTTGTCTTGCAAGACCTTGCTCGCTTATCAAGTCAAATTTTTTAAAAAATTTAGCTTGTCTTGCGAGATGCCCTCAGACCAAGTTACTTGCAATCAAGGTATTACTGTATTCTAGCTGTTTTTTTACACACGATGAGCACAATGCTATGGCTGCCAGATGCTGTCTAGATGGCCATAGGAAAGGTCGAATTCCAGTTCCAACCTTCAAAATGCATTCCGTGGGAGGGGCCAGGGAGGCTCCGCTGGGATACGATGATGCATCCCAGCAGGCTCTCGGACCCTCCTCCTCGCAAGCATATGAGTTCAATGCAGTCATCTGTAAATACATCCCATCCCTTTTCTAAATCAATCTGCAGAATAATAATATGAGTATTAATAATTATTTTTATTTTTATATTATAATAATTATTATAAATTTATTACAGTGCTATATTATTGTAGATGATGATGATGATGATGATGATGATGATGATGAGAATAATAATATAATAATAGGAGGAGGAGGAGGAGGAGGAGGAGGAGGAGGAGGAGGAGGAGGAGGAGAAGAAGAAGAAGAAGAAGAAGAAGAAAGAAGAAGAAGAAAGAAGAAGAAGAAGAAGAGAAGAGAGAAGACATGAAGGCATAGCTTTACCTTACCCCCACTGCGTATGATACTCACTAGTTTACAAGGCCGGCAAGTGGGTCTGGTTCTGAAATGTAAGAAAATCAAAACATTATCTGCCAGTATACCTGCAGTGTGGCAGGCTGACCACAGTGATCCAGATACTTGCTCAGATTGGTGCAACAAGAACTTAGCGGTGCCCCCTTGTTCAGAAGCAGCTCCAGAAAGAAGAAGGCACGACGCATGACATAGACGTGCTCCAATCAGCACAGGGTGAGACCTGGCAGACATGATTGCCAGAGGACTGGCTTCTCGCTTATCCCATCCCTTTTTGAAATATATATATATATATATATATTTCTTTGTCAACTTGTTTGTCATCTTGTGTTCTAATTTGAGTATGATGTATATCTGGCTGTTTTTTTTCACAATAAGAGCACAATGTTGTGGCTGCTAGATGCTGTCTAGATGGCCATAGGAAAGGTCGAATTCCAGTTCCAACCTTCAAAACGCATTCCACGGGAGGGGAGGAGGGAGGCCCACTGGGATATGAGGCATCCCAGCAGGCTCTCGGACCCTCCTCCTCGCAAGCGTATCAGTCTACAATGCACCGATCTCCCTACATAAAAGTTTCTTCCAACCCAACCCAACCAACCCAACCCAACCCAACCAATCTGGTAACCTGTGTCCTCACTGTGGGAAGCTGTGTGGATTTAGAATTGGCCTCCACAGTCACTTACGGACCCATCGCTAGAGTCTACACAATTTTCTTTAGAATTTCCTCCTTCTAAATTTTCTTTTTGTAAATTTTTATCCTGGAAGACAATCTTACTCGGTCACGAGTGATCGCCTGATGATGATGATGATGATGATGATGATGATGATGATGATGATGACATCTGTAAATACATCCCATCCCTTTTCTGCATCAATCTGCAGAATTATTATTATTATTATTATTATTATTATTATTATTATTGTACTACTATTATTATAGATGACGATGACGATGACGATGACGATGACGATGACGATGACGATGACGATGACGATGACGATAATGATAATAATATAATAATAATAATAATAATAATAATAGACATGAAGGCAAAGCTCTACCTTAACCCGCACTGCGTATGATACTCACTAGTTTTACAAGGCCGGCAACAGGGTCTGGGTTCTGAAATATAAGAAAATCAAAACATGATCTGCCAGTATACCTGCTGTGTGGCAGACTGACCACAGTGATCCAGACACTTGCTCAGATTGGTGCTGCAACAAGAACTTAGCGGTGCCCCCTTGTTCAGAAACAGCTCCAGAAAGAAGAAGGCACGACACATGGCATAGAAGTGCTCCAATCAGCACAGGGTGAGACCTCGCAGAAATGATTGCCAGAGGACTGGCTTGTCGATCGCCCCACCCTTCTTTGAACGAAATATATATTGATTTTTTTGTCAATTTGTTTTGTCACCTTGCGTTTAATTTGAGTATGATGTACAGTAATACCTTGGATTGCAAGCATAATTCGTTCCGGAACCGTGCTTGTAATCCAAAACACTCTTATATCAAAGTGAGTCTCTGGCGGGCGTGAGCGGGGCCAATTTCGGCCTGCTACTACGCCGCTTGAGGCGAGCGGTTACATACCTACCTTGCAAGACCTTGCTCGCTTATCAAGTCAAATTTTTAAAAAATTTTTAGCTTGTCTTGCGAAATGCTCTCAGACCAAGTTACTTGCAATCCAAGGTATGTATTTCTAGCTGTTTTTTTTTTACACACGATGAGCACAATGCTATGGCTGCTAGATGCTGTCTAGATGGCCATAGGAAAGGTCGAATTCCAGTTCCAACCTTCAAAACGCATTCCGTGGGAGGGGCGAGGGAGGCTCCGCTGGGATACGATAATGCACCCCAGCAGGCTCTCGGACCCTCCTCCTCGCAAGCATATCAGTCTTCAATGCAGTCATCTGTAAATACATCCCATCCCTTTTCTAAATCAATCTGCAGAATAATAATATCAGTATTAATAATTATTTTATTTTATATTATAATAATTATTATAAATATTATTACAGTACTATTATTATTGTAGATGATGATGATAATAATAATAATGGAGGAGGAGGAGGGGAGGAGGAGGAGAGGAGAGAGAAGAGAGAAGAAGAAGAAGAGAAGAAGAAGAAGAAGAAGAAGAAGAAGAAGAGAAGACATGAAGGCATAGCTTTACCTCTACCCCCACTGCATATGATACTCACTAGTTTTACAAGGCCGGCAACGGCAAGGGGTCTGGGTTCTGAAATGTAAGAAAATCAGAACATTATCTGCCAGTATACCTGCTGTGTGGCAGACTGAGCACAGTGATCCAGACACTTGCTCAGATTGGTGCGTGCAAAAAGCTTAGCGGTGCCCCCTTGTTCAGAAGCAGCTCCAGAAAGAGGAAGGCACATGACACATGACATAGACGTGCTCCAATCAGCACAGGGTGAGACCTGGCAGACATGATTGCCAGAACTGGCTTCTCGCTTATCCCATCCCTTTTTGAAAGATATATATATATATATATATATCTTTGTCAACTTGTTTTGTCATCTTGTGTTCTAATTTGAGTATGATGTATATCTGGCTGTTTTTTTTTTCACAATAAGAGCACAATGTTGTGGCTGCTAGATGCTGTCTAGATGGCCATAGCAAAGGTCGAATTCCAGTTCCAACCTTCAAAACGCATTCCATGGGAGGGGGAGGGAGGCTTCGCTGGGATATGATGCATCCCAGCAGGCTCTCGGACCCTCCTCCTCGCAAGCATATCAGTCTACAATGCACCGATCTCCTACATAAAAGTTTCTTCCAACCCAACCCAACCAACCCAACCCATCCAATCTGGTAACCTGTGTCCTCACTGTGGGAAGCTGTGTGGATTTAGAATTGGCCTCCACAGTCACTTACGGACCCATCGCTAGAGTCTACACAATTTTCTTTAGAATTTCCTTTCTAAATTTTTTTTTGTAAATTTTATCCTGGAAGGCAATCTTACTCGGTCACGAGTGATCGCATGATGATGATGATGATGATGGTGACATCTGTAAATACATCCCATCCCTTTTCTGCATCAATGTGCAGAATTATTATTATTTTATTATTATTATTATTATTATATTATTGTAACTAATATTATAGATGATGATGACTATGATGATGATAATAATAATAATAATAATAATAATAATATAATAATAGACATGAAGGCAAAGCTCTACTTCAACCCGCACTGCGTATGATACTCACTTGGTTTATGAGTCCGGCAAGTGGGTTTGGGTTCTGAAATGTAAGAAAATCAAAACATGATCTGCCAGTATACCTGCTGTGCGGCAGACTGACCACAGTGATCCAGATACTTGTTCAGGCAGGCTCTGCAATCATCTGTAAATACATCCAACCCCTTTTCTGCATCAATCTGCAGAATTATTATTTATTATTCTTGTTATTAGTAGTAGTAGTAGTAGTAGTAGTAGTTGCATTAGTATTAGTATTGCACTACTACTATTAGGAGGAGGAGGAGGAGGAGGAGGAGGAGGAGGAGGAGGAGGAGGAGGAGGAGAGACATGAAGGCATAACTTTGCACTGTGTATATATTTCTTGTCAACTTGTTTGTCACCTTGTGTTCAAATTTGAGCATGATGTATTTCTGGCTGTTTTTTTTTAACACAATGAGCACAATGCTATGGCTGCTAGATGCTGTCCAGATGGCCCTAGGAAAGGTCGAATTCCAATTCCAACCTTCAAAATGTCAAAATGCATTCCATGGAGGGGAGGAGGGACGGTCCGCTGGGGATACATCCCGGAAGGTTCTCAGACCCTTGCAAGCATATCAGTCTTCAATGCAGTCATGTGTAAATACATCCCATCCCTTTTCTGCATCAATCTGCAGAATTATTATTTATTATTCTTGTTATATTATTATTTAGTAGTAGTAACTAGTAGCAGATAGGAGGAGTATAGAGGAGGAGAGAGGAGGAGGAGGAGGAGGAGGAGGAGGAGGAGGAGGAGGAGGAGGAGGAGGAGGAAGAAGAAGAAGAAGAAGAAAAGAAAAAGAGAAGAAGAAGAAGAAGAAGAGAAGAGAAGAAGAAGAAGAAGAAGAAGAAGAAGAAGAAGAAGAAGAAGAGAAGAGAAGAAGAGACATGAAGGCAAAGCTCTACCCCACTGCATATGATACTCACTAGTGGTACGATGCAGGGATGGGGACTCGGACTCGAGGACTCGACTCGTGAGTCGGACTGAGTCTCCCCTCTGACTCGAGTCGGACTCGAGTCCCAATATTTTTAATGGGACTCGAGACTCGACTCGGGACTCGAGACCAAAGACTCGTCAACATCCCTGCTTGATGCCACCTGCAGGTGCTGTCTGGACCTAGTTGCAGTAACAATCCAAGTTTATTTTTTAAAACCATTTTACTAATGTAACCTTTCAGACATTTTGGGTTTGGCTGCCTCTGCCTGCCTGTTTGGGGTTCCCTGCCTCCTCTGCCTGCCTGGACTCTTTAACCAGTTCCACAGTTTGAATTGTCCAAGAC
The DNA here is from genome assembly GCA_021292165.1 of Shinisaurus crocodilurus. NCBI lineage: Eukaryota > Metazoa > Chordata > Lepidosauria > Squamata > Shinisauridae > Shinisaurus > Shinisaurus crocodilurus. The sequence continues at coordinate 33,572 of JAHFWL010001537.1, forward strand.
AAAGGCCTCTGCCTGCCTGTTTTGGGGTTCCCTGCCTGGTTATTTTGGGTTTGTCTGCCTGGTCTGTTCTTGTAAAAATCAGTGGCAGAGTTTTGAGATAAAAAGGCACACTTGTGCCTAGAATTTATTTAAGCCACACATCTGAAGTAGCCTTATTTTGTTGGGGGAAACCCCCATTGATTTTAATAGGGACTCGTGGAGTCAGCTTTGGGATTGACTCGTGACTCGTGACTCGTGAGTCACCATTTTGGACCAAGGACTTGGACTCGGAGTCGAGACTCGGGTCCAAAGACTCGTGACTCGAGACCAAGGACTCTTCAACATCCCTGG